>WNWK01004255.1:0-80000 GCA_009830355.1 Cherax destructor | reverse complement strand
ATATATATATATATATATATATATATATATATATATATATATATATATATATATATATATATATATATATATATATATATATATATATATATATATATATATATATATATATATATATATATATATATATATATATATATATATATATATATATATATATATATATATATATAACCTATAACCAATGTAACCTTGCAAGGAAATAAAATTTGAATTTGAATTTGTAATACATACATATATATATATATATATGTCTGTAAGACATTAAATTTAATCTGCCCATAATGCCATGGCGTGATAATGGCTTTCTTTGCACTGCAACTCATTATTGTAATTATATAATCTCAATGTATCCAAAATTTTTGAGAAACTCGTGCACAAGAGATTATATTTGTTTATTACAGTACAAAGTATACTCAACTCCTGCCAATTTGGCTTTAGAAAAAACAAAAGCACAAACAATGCAATTGTAAAAACGCTGGACCTACTTTACACAGCACTGGAAAATAAGGAATATCCGTTAGGACTCTTTATTGACCTAAGGAAACCTTTTGATACAGTAGACCACGGAATCCTACTCCAAAAACTTGACCATTACGGTATAAGAGGCCACGAGCTTATATATTTCAAATCCTATCTTACTAACAGGTATTAATACGTCACCTAGACAACCTCATCTACACGACCACTTGATACTGGAGTGTCACAGGGAAGTGTCCTTGGTCCCCTGCTCTTCCTCCTATACATCAATGATCTTCCCAACGTATCCCAACACCTGAAACCGATTCTCTTTGCTGATGATGCGACTTATGTCAACTCCCACCCAAATCTTGCCTCACTTAACACCATTGTTAATGAAGAGCTACTAAAAATATCAACCTGGATGACAGCCAACAAACTTACACCTAACATTGACAAAACTTTTACATTATGCATGGTAACAGAACAGGTGTTGCACAACTGAACATAATGATTGACAACACTCCTATTGCTAAACACAAAGAGGGCAAATTCCTGGGCCTACACCTTGAGAGCAACCTGAATTTCAGCACCCATATCAATCACATAGGAAAAAAAGTATCCAAAACGGTTGGGATCCTCTCTAAGATACGTTACTATGTACCGCAATCAGCCCTACTCACACTATACTATTCACTCATCTATCCCTACCTCACCTATGCCATATGTGCTTGGGAAGCAACAGCAACAACCAACCTAAAACCGATATTAACTCAACAAAAAACCGCAGTAAGAATTATCATGCAATCCAATCCCAGGCAACACACCCCCCCACTCTTCAAAGATCTAAATTTACTCACTGTTCAGAACATCCACACTTACTACTGTGCAACCTACATGTACAGAACCATAAATTCCAATATTAACCCGGAACTAAAACGCTTTCTTGATAGTTGTGACAGGACCCATAGGCACAATACCAGACACAAAAATCTTTATGATATTCCCCGTGTCCCGCTAAATCTATACAAATGTTCAATGTACAAACTCTTTGGGGGTCGGTGCCGTACTAGTACAGTGGACCCTCGGTTAACGAATACCCCGGAAATCGTGCAATTATGTAAGTATAATTTTGTAAGTTCTTGTGGAAGTGTATTTTTGGGGTCTGAAATAGACTAACCTACGTGAAATTTTTCCTTAAGGGAGTAAATTGCCCGGTAATGGCACTTGAGCAGACTTCAGGAGTGAAGTTTACGAAACTCGGGGTCCACTGTACGTGTAAATTCTAGCGGCCTCAAATTAAGTTGGAAACGGCTGGTAGCACTACATATGAAAGAATGGTTCTATGTGGTCAGTGTGCACAGTATAAAAAAAATCCTGCACCACACACTGCATAATGAGAGAAAAAAAACTCCGACCATTTTTTTTTTTTTAAACAGCGACTTTGCAGTCTATTTTCGTATGGTATTTATTGATGTATTCTCGTTTTCTTGGTCTCATTTGATAGAATGGAAGATATATTACAGAAATAGAGATGATTTTGATTGGTTTGACAATGACAAGTACCTTGAAATTGAGCTCAAAGTAGCTTAAAATGTTTGATTTTTGACATGTTCAAGAGTAAACAAATCACACCATGCGTCCAATATACATCAACTGGCGAGTCTAATATTCATGCACAAGTGCTCTGATATTATTTATACCATTTATACAATGATGCAGTTGTATACATAAGAGTAAATCTTCTATTTTTTTGAGAATAAAAATTCAAAATGAAAAGCAAAAGTAATGTAAGAGGGGCCTGGAGACGTGACTAATGAACAGAAAAGACTTTATTTTAGTGCCAGGAATTTCTGCCTTGTTTATTCTGGACCCTATTTTGAAATTGGCATCGTTTGAAATTTGTGTGAAATTGGCCAAATTGCCATTTTTCTGACCACTATTTTGGGTAGTTGAAATTGGTAAATAGGCGGTTTCTTGTACTCAATCGATAGAAGAAATGGAGATTGGAAGAAGATTCTCTATCATTCCATAAGATTTTTTTTTTTTTTTCAAAAAAATTTTCGACCCCAGGAACAGGTTTCCGAGAAGGCCTGTCGACCCCCAAAGGGTTAAAGGGCCTAAAATCTGGAACTCCCTACCTGAAAACTCCAGAACTGCAGACTCAGCCACCATTTTCAACACTATCATCAAAAAACATCTTATCTCACTAACACACCCCACCATCACCTAAATACTACATGAAAAACCACCGATTCACGCGCACACACACACATCCTCCTCATCTACACTAACACTGACCCAAAGGACAGTAAACACAAAATCCCAAATATAGCTATTGTCTAATAAATCTCAAACTAGTCTTAAGTTTGCCTGATATACTCCAATATAGGAGCTTTAACCCTTTGGGGGTCGACAGGCCTTCTCGGAAACACGTTCTCAGGGTCGAAAATTTTTTGGAAAAAAAAAAATAATAATTTTTTCTTATGAAATGATAGAGAATCTTTTTCCGATCATAACGACACCAAAAGTTTGAAATTTGAATGAAAACTTACGGAATTATACTCTCGCAAATTTATCGGTCTCGAAGATGTTTACGCATCGGCGATTTCACCCAATTTGAGCCCTATTTTTGGCCAATTCCAATGTTCCAGTCCACTAAAATCATAGCTACTTCGCTAGAACTCTATTTGTTCTATCGATTGAGTACAAGAAACTGCCTATTTACCAATTTCAACTACCCAAAATAGTGGTCAGAAAATGACAATTTGGCCAATTTCACACAAATTTCAAATGATGCCAATTTCAAAATAGGGTCCAGAATAAACAAGGCAGACAGTCCTGGCACTAAAAAACCATCTTCTCTGTTCATTAGTCATGTCTCCAGGCCCTCTTACATTACTTTTGCTTTCCATTTTGAATTTTTATTCTCACAAAAAATATAGAAGATTTACTGTTATGTATACAACTGCATCATTGTAAAAATGGTATAAATAATATCAGCGCACTTGTACAAGAATATTAGACTCACCAGTTGATGTGTATTGGATGCATGGTGTGATTTGTTTACTCTTGAACATTGTCAAAAATCAAACATTTTTGCTACTTTGAGCTCAATTTCAAGGTACTTGTCATTGTCAAACCAATCAAAATCATCTCTATTTCTGTAATATATCTTCCATTCTATCACATGAGACCAAGAAAACGAGAATACATCAATAAATACCATATGAAAATAGATGGCAAAGTCCCTGTTTTAAACAAAAAAAAAACAGACAGTTTTTTTTTTCTCATTATGCAGTGTGGTGCAGGATTTTTTTTATACTGCGCACACTGACCACATAGACCCATTCTTTCATATGTAGGGCTACCAGCCGTTTCCCACTTAATTTGAGGCCGCTAGAATTTACGCGTACTAGTACGGCACCAACCCTTGATCGTAAAACATACTAGTACGGCACCGACCCCGAAAGGGTTAATAGAAACTATGTAACATGCCAAGACGAAACCATTCTCATTACTAATTTTACAATCTAAATATTCTGAACTACCTCACTATTGTAAATCTATTTAATCATTTGAAATTTGTATTCATTTTTAATTTGTAATATAGATTAAGAACTAGTACATATTAGTCTACCCGAAATGCCTAGCATGCCCAGGCATGCTAAGCATGCTAATGGCCATCTTTGTAATTATTATCTTATAAATGTAAACCACACATTGTAATCTTTACAGAGAAATAAAACAATCTGAATCTGAATGTAAACTTGCAAGGAAATAAAATTTGAATTTGAATTTAAGTTGTACATCTGTTTTTATTTATAACAGACAGCAAGTTTACTCAAATTAACAATCTGGGGATATAACATTGGGACAAGTTGAAAGTATTTTGCAGGTTGTTTACATCAATAGTAAATAATTAAATTATATTATGGGACTATAACATTGTGCGTTGTTGAAAGTAGTTTACAGTATGAGAATGCTACAACTGGGTGTAAGGCAGTATTGTTTTGGGCAAGTATTTATACCACCATGTAGTATAAGTAATGTATGAACTTTGGGCATCTAATTTTGAGGTTTTAAGGTTTAGGTAATTGGGAGATTTTTTGGTAAAGTTAAGTATTGAGTTTTTAGTTTAGGGTGAGTACAGTGGACCCTCTGTTTTCGTACAGCTCCCAACTCAAACAATTAAGTAAGTGGATTTTTGTAAGTGCTTTTGTAAGTGTATTTTTGGGGGTCTGAAATGACTAATCTAATTTACATTCGTCCTTATGGGAACAAATCGTTCGGTAACGGCACTCAAACAGCATTCTGGAAAGAATTATCAACGAAAACTAAGGGTCCACTGTATGTGGTTTTTGAGAAGAGTCAAATTGATGTTCAGACCGGGTTACTTTAGTATTTACTGGTAATGAATTCCAAATTTTGGGGCCCTTTATGTGCATAGAGTTTTTGCACAGTGTGATATAGACACGGATAGTGTCCATGGTCATGCGTCCTGTTAAGGTTGGTGAGGAGAAGTTTGAGTGGAGGGTTTATGTTTGAGTGTAGTGTTCTATAAATATAGTAGGCACAATAATAAATGTATAGGAACTTTTGAACCAAATGAGAGAGTAATTGTGGTAGGGGACCTAAATGCTAAAGTGGGAGAAACATGCAGAGAGGGTGTAGTAGGTAAGTTTGGGGTGCCAGGTGTAAATGATAATGGGAGCCCTTTGATTGAACTTTGTATAGAAAGGGGTTTAGTTATAGGTAATACATATTTTAAGAAAAAGAGGATAAATAAGTATACAAGATATGATGTAGGGCGTAATGACAGTAGTTTGTTGGACTATGTATTGGTAGATAAAAGACTGTTGAGTAGACTTCAGGATGTACATGTTTATAGAGGGGCCACAGATATATCAGATCACTTTTAGTTATAGCTACAGTGGGAGTAAAAGGTAGATGGATACAAGGAAAATAGAATCAGTAAGTAAAAGAGAGGTGAAGGTTTATAAACTAAAAGAGGAGGCAGTTAGGGTAAGATATAAACAACTATTGGAGGATAGATGGGCTAGTGAGAGTGTAGGCAATGGGGTCGAAAATGTATGGGGTAGATTTAAAAATGTAGTGTTAGAGTGTTCAGCAGAAGTTTGTGGTTACAGGCGAGTGGTGCGGGAGGAAGAGGAGCAATTGGTGGAATGATGATGTAAAGAGAGTAGTAAGGGAGAAAAAGTTAGCATATGAGAGGTTTTTACAAAGTAGAAGTGATGCAAGGAGGGAAGAGTATATGGAGAGAAAAAGAGAGGTTAAAAGAGTGGTGAAGCAATGTAAAAGAGAGCAGATGAGAGAGTGGGCGAGATGTTATCAGCAAATTTTGTTGAAAATAAAAAAAGTTTTGGAATGAGATTAATAAGTTGAGGAAGCCTAGAGAACAAATGGATTTGACAGTTAAAAATAGGAGAGGAGAGTTATTAAATGGAGAGTTAGAGGTATCGGGAAGATGGAGAGAATATTTTGAGGAGTTGTTAAATGTTGATGAAGACAGGGAAGCTGTGATTTCGGTGTAGGGCAAGGAGGAATAACATCTTGTAGGAGTGTGGAAGAGCCAGTTGTGGGTGTAGGGAAGTTCGTAGGCAGTGGTAGAATGAAAGGGGTAAGGCAGCTGGGATTGATGGGATAAAGATAGAAATGTTAAAAGCAGGTGGGGATATACTTTGGAGTGGTTGGTGCTATTATTTAATAAATGTATGGAAGAGGGTAAGGTACCTAGGGATTGGCAGAGAGCATGTATTGTTCCTTTGTATAAAGGCAAAGGGGACAAAAGAGAGTGCAAAAATTATAGGGGAATAAGTCTGTTGAGTGTACCTGGTAAAGTGTATGGTAGAGTTATTATTGAAAGAATTAAGAGTAAGACAGAAAGCAGGATAGCAGATGAACAAGGGGCTTTAGGAAAGGTAGGGGTGTGTAGACCAAGTGTTTACAGTGAAACATATAGGTGAACAGTATTTGGATAAAGGTAAAGATGTTTTTGTGGCATTTATGGATTTGGAAAAGGCGTATGATAGGGTAGATAGGGGGCAATGTGGCAGATGTTGCAGGTGTATGGAATAGGAGGAAGGTTACTGAAAGCAGTGAAGAGTTTTTATGAGGATAGTGAGGCTCAGGTTAGAGTGTGTAGGAGGGAAGGGACTATTTCCCAGTAAAAGTGGGCCTTAGACAAGGATTTTGATGTCACCGTGGTTGTTCAATATATTTATAGATGGGGTTGTAAGAGAAGTGAATGCGAGGGTCTTGGCAAGAGGTGTTGGGCTAAAAGATAAAGAAGCAAATACAAAGTGGGGGTTGTCACAGTTGCTTTTTGCTGATGACACTGTGCTTTTGGGAGATTCTGAAGAGAAGTTGCAGAGGTTGGTGGATGAATTTGGTAGGGTGTGTAAAAGAAGAAAATTGAAAGTGAATATAGGAAAGAGTAAGGTGATGAGGATAACAAAAAGAATAGGTGACGTAAAGATTGGATATCAGATTGAGGAGAGAGTATGGAGGAGGTGAATGTATTCAGATATTTGGGAGTGGACATGTCGGCGGATGGGTCTATGAAGGATGAGGTGAATCATAGAATTGATGAGGGGAAAAGGGTGAGTGGAGCACTTGGAGTCTGTGGAGACAAAGAACCTTGTCCATGGAAGTAAAGAGGGGAATGTATGAGAGTATAGTTATACCAACGCTCTTATATGGGTGTGAAGCATGGGTGATGAATGTTGCAACGAGGAGAAGGCTGGAGGCAGTGGAGATGTCATGTCTGAGGTCAATGTGTGGTGTGAATATAATGCAGAGAATTCGGAGTTTGGAAATTAGGAGGAGGTGCGGATTACCAAACGATTGTCCAGAGAGCTGAGGAGGGGTTGTTGAGGTGGTTTGGACATGTAGAGAGAATGGAACGAGACAGAGTGACTTCGAGAGTGTATAAATCTGTAGTGGAGGGAAGGCGGGGTAGGGTCGGCCTAGGAAAGGTTGGAGGGAGGGTAAAGGAAGTTTTGTGTGCGAGGGCTTGGACTTCCAGCAAGCATGTGTGAGCGTATTTGATAGGAGTGAATGGAGGCATATGGTTTTAATACTGACGTGCTGTTGGAGTGTTAGCAAAGTAACATTTATGAAGGGATTCAGGAAACGGCAGGCCGGACTTGAGTTCTGGAGATGGGAAGTACAGTGCCGGCACTCTGAAGGAGGGTGTTAATGTTGCAGTTTTATAAATGTAGTGTAAAGCACCCTCTGGCAAGACAGTGATGGAGTGAATGATGATGAAAGTTTTTCTTTTTCGGGCTACCCTGCCTTGGTGGGAATCGGCCGATGTGTTAATAAAAAAATAAAATAAATAATAAATATGGATGTTCTTGACGGTGAGTAGTTTTAGACTTTTGAATATTGGTGGAGTATGTTGTCTGGAGTGGGAATTTGTTATCATTCTGACTGCAGACTTTTTTTGGGTTATTAGTGGTCTTAGGTGATTGAATGTTGTTGATCCCCATGCACAAATTCCATAAGTGAGATAAGGGTAAACGAGTGAATGATACAGTGCAAGGAGAGCTGTTTGTGGAGCATAGTACCGTATCTTTGATAGTATGCCTACTGTTTTGGAGATTTTCTTGAAAATTTGTTGTACAGTTGTTCCTCGGTTTTCGCCGAAAATTTGTTCCAAAATGCTGCTCAAGTGCCATTACCGAACGAATTTACTTCCTTAAGAAATAATGTCACGTAGGTTAGTCTATTTCAGACCCCCAAAAATACACTTGCAACAGCACTTACAAAAATACACTTACATAAATGTTCGAGTTTGGAGATGCACGAAAACCGAGGGACCACTGTACATGTGTCTGGAATTTGAGGCTACTGTCAAGGTGGATCCCTAGGAATTTTCCCTCTGTGAGTCTTGTGATGGGTGAACCGTTTAGCGTTATGTTAAGTAGAACATTTGTATAACTCTGTTTCCAAACTGAATGAAATAGGTTTTGTCAGTACAGTGGACCCCCAGCTAACGAACACCCCGGAAATCGTACAATTATGTAAGTATAATACTGTAAGTGCTTGTGGAAGTGTATTTTTGGGGGTCTGAAATAGACTAACCTACTTGACATTATTTCTTAAGGAAGTAAATTCGTTCGGTAATGGCACTTGAGCAGGCTTCTGGGATGAAGTTTTTTCGTTAGCCGGGGGTCCACTGTATTGAGTTAGCTTATTAGTCATCATCCAGGTAGATATTTTCTACAATTCAGTATTAACAGTATTGGCTAGTATGACTGGGTTTGGATGAGAGAAGACGTATGTAGTGTCATCTCCAAATAACATGGGTTTGAGTAGTTGTGACGCATTCGGTAGGTCATTGATGTAAATGAGGAAGAGGAGTGGGCCAAGGTCACTTCCTTGCGGGACCCCAACTGTAATTGGTTGTGTGGAAGAGTTAGCTCCATTTGAGTACACATATTGGCTTCTGTTACTAAGGTATGACTTTAGGTAGTTGAGGGAGTGCCCTCTTATACCATAGTGTGTTAATTTAATGTGCAGCAAATCATGGTCGACTGTATCAAAAGAATAACGTAAATCAATGTAGATTCCCAGCGAGACTTCTTTATTCTCGAGAGAGGTGTATATTAGTTCAAGCATGTGTATAATAGCATCATTTGTGCTTTTATTAGTCCTGAATTCAAACTGACAGGGGTTGAGTATATTATGTGAGATGAGATAGGAATAGATCTGCCTATGAATTAATTTTTCAAAGATTTTAGAGAGCAGAGGTAAATGGATAATGAGAACCTTCAAAACTAGATATTGGTCTATAGTTATTCAAGTCTACTTGATCTCCTCCTTCGTGGATCGGGGTGACCCTTGCTATTTTAAGAATTGATGGTAAGGTGGAGGTTTCGATGGATTTGTTAAAGTGTTGCAATTATTTGTGATAGTACTTGAGAAGCTTTTTCGTACATAAAAGGTGGTAAGTTATTTATATCTCCTGCCTTGTTTTTAAAGGTGTTAAGGTGCCCATGAGGTAATCTGATGGACAGGTGTTTGAGCTTGGGATCTACTCGCTAGATTCTTTCCTATGGTGGAGAAGAAAACATTGAGTCTGTTTGCTGTTTCAGTTGGTGGGAGCCGGGGTTCATCTGATTTAGTTAATTTGATTGTTTTATTTTTGGATATCTTTTTAGTTCCTAGAATTTCAGATAGGGTTTTCCAGGTCTTTTTCATATCACCTTTTATGTTATGTAATGTGTTCTCATAATACAATTTTTTTAACCTTCTTATCAGGCTGGTCAGGATTGATGAGTAACACTTAGAGTGGTCTCTGGTTATTTGACCCATTCTGTACTGTTTTTCATATAGGTGCTTTGTGTTAATGGATTTAAGGATGCTGGGTGTAGTTTACATGTTGTACAAAAAAACAGCTCATGTGTTTTCACCCACCTTTGCAACACTGTTCAATAAATCATTATTTCTTAAGGAAGTAAATTCGTTCGGTAATGGCACTTGAGCAGCATTTTGGAACAAATTTTCGGCGAAAACCGAGGGACCACTGTACAACAAATTTTCAAGAAAATCTCCAAAACAGTAGGCATACTATCAAAGATACGGTACTATGCTCCACAAACAGCTCTCCTTGCACTGTATCATTCACTCGTTTACCCTTATCTCACTTATGGAATTTGTGCATGGGGATCAACAACATTCAATCACCTAAGACCACTAATAACCCAAAAAAAGTCTGCAGTCAGAATGATAACAAATTCCCACTCCAGACAACATACTCCACCAATATTCAAAAGTCTAAAACTACTCACCGTCAAGAACATCCATATTTATTATTTATTTTATTTTTTTATTAACACATCGGCCGATTCCCACCAAGGCAGGGTGGCCCGAAAAAGAAAAACTTTCATCATCATTCACTCCATCCCTGTCTTGCCAGAGGGGTGCTTTACACTACAGTTATAAAACTGCAACATTAACACCCCTCCTTCAGAGTGCCGGCACTGTACTTCCCATCTCCAGAACTCAAGTCCGGCCTGCCGGTTTCCCTGAATCCCTTCATAAATGTTACTGCAGTCAGGATGATAACAAATTCCCACTCTAGACAGCATACTCCACCTATATTCAGAACCTTAAAACTACTCACCATAAAAAATATTCATACCTATTCATGTGCCTTCTACATACATAAAACTCTACATGCTAATATCAACCCTGCGCTCAGAATTCTCCTCAACAACTTTAATAGGTCCCACGACCATGACACAAGACACAGATCACTATTTGACATACCCCGAGTCCATACTAACCAATGTAAAAATTCTATGCACATAAAGGGCCCCAGAATCTGGAATTCATTACCAGTAAATATCAAGTTAACCTTGTCGGAAAATCAATTCAAGACTCTTCTCAAAAATCACCTACTCACCCTATACTAAATACTCATACTGTAACAAACTTCCAAACCCAATATTATTTTACTTAAGATGATCTCAATTTGATATGTTCATCCTCCTTAACACTTGTTGCAATTTCATATCATCATATTGTCATTTAAAATCTTATAGTATCATCATTTTCTTAATTTGAAATAAAATATATATCTAGAAGAAACTCTAAAAACAATTTCTAGTATTGTTATTATACTAGTATAGCATCAACATACTGTAACTTGAAATAAATTATACAACTAGATTAAATTCAACCAATTTCTCTTGTATTGTCTTTTAATAGTATGTATAACCATATAATAATTTAAATAATACAGAACTAGAATAAACTCAATCAATTTCTTTAGCATTAAGTACTTAGTGAATAAGTCTCTAGAATAAACTGCCCCTAATGCCATGGCATGCCAGTGGCTCTCCTTGCATTACAGTTTTATAATTGTTTTATAATTGTAACTACCAATAACATTGTACACTTGTAACATGCATAGAAATAAAAATTATTATTATATTATTATATTATTATAGATATCAAACCACCCACATTCACACTCTCTTTCATAACCAGCCACCTCTTACCGACCCATCCTATCATATCCACTACCCCTTTCCCCTCTGCTTGCCCTCCCTTTTCTGCTTCCACCCTCTTTCACACTCACTCACCCATCTTCACTCTCACACCCACCCACTCTCACACACCCCACCCCTCACACTCCCATCCACCCTCACACCCACCTATCATCACCTATCAGAGAGGGAACACAGAAACAAGGGGACACAACTGGAAGCTGAAGACTCAGATGAGTCAAAGGGATGTTAGGAAGCATTTCTTCAGCCACAGAGTAGTCAGGAAGTGGAATAGTCTAGAGAAAGATATAGTGGAGGCAGGAACCATACATAGTTTTAAGACAAGGTATGATAAAGCTCATGGAGCAGGGAGAGCAGAGACCCAGTAGCGGACAGCGAAGAGGCGGGGCCAGGAGCTGAGTCTCGACCCCTGCAACCACAATTAGGTGAGTACACCCATCATCACATTCACACCCACCCTCCCTCACACTCATTCTCACTTTTCCTCTCTCACAGCCTCACTCTACTTTTTACAAGTTAGTGTTCTTTGTATCCAGTAGTCTCTCTCTAAAACAAACAAATTTCATAATTCAGAAACAATGGGAAACTGGAAATAATAATAATAATAATAATAATGAACTAATCTAAATGTTGAAATATAAGATGTTAAATACATCTGCAAACTTACATGTAAATTAGGAGGGTCAACAGTGTATTATGTGAAAAGACTTGGAAAATGGAATTAAGTGCAAGATCTGCCACAAGCAGTGCCAACGATGCACCACTTAACCAGCGATACCAATCAACCCGGCTCCGTGCCATCAGTCTTTCCCAAACTGAAAGTAAGAGAATTAATGGCACTAAAATAATTAATTTCCACTGAAAATATTTTCAAAAAAGGTTACAAAAAAAATAATAAAACTCCAAATAACATGTTATATGCTTCCTTAAAATGAAATATTATGGTTCCCAGTGTAGGTCAAGAAGAGCAAGAATTTCACGCCTACAAAACTGACATATTTAGTCATTCACACTTCATAATAATGATAATGACTATTTCAAATTAATGTACAAATATACACAGTAATTTGAACACCAATAGTATGCACACCTTCACACTCGACAATCTCATCATTCAATGAAGGAAATACAGTGGACCCCCGGATTTAGTCATTATTTTGTTCCAGAAAATCTCTAAGACAGTAGGCATATTATCTAAGATACGCTTCTATTTGCCTCAATCAGCTCTCCTTGCACTATATCACTCGCTCATTTACCCATATCTCACGTATGGAATCTGTGCATGGGGATCAACAACATTAAATCACCTTAGACCACTCATAACCCAGCAAAAGGCTGCAGTCAGAATGATAACAAATTCCCACTCTAGACAGCATACTCCACCAATATTCAAAAGCCTAAAACTACTCACCATAAAGAACATTCACACTTATTCTTGTGCCTACTACATACATAGAACTCTACATTCTAATATAAACCCTCCGCTCAAAATTCTCCTCACCAACTTTAATAGGACCCATGACCATAACACAAGATACAGATCACTTTTTGATGTACCCCGTAAGAATTGTAAGAATTCTATGCACATAAAGGGCCCCAGAATCTGGAACTCATTACCAGGAAATGCTAAAATAACCTTGTCTGAAAATCAATTTAAGACTCTTCTCAAAAACCAGCTACTCACCCTAAACTAAATACTCAAACTGTAAATTACTCTCAAAATGCTCAATGTTATTTTCATTAAGATAATTTAATTTTTACTACTATGTTCCATCCTACTAAACACGTGTTACAATGTCTATCATCATTTTGTAATGAACAATGTATTATCATCATATCATAATTTGAACGAACTACCAATACAAACTCACTCAATTACTCCAATATTATGTTCATAGTCTATAAGCCATTAGATTAAGCTGCCCCTAATGCCAAGGCATGCCAGAGGCTCTCCTTGCACCTCAATTTATGATTGTAATGTAAACCCATGTACACGAGCAAAGAAATAAAATTGTATTGTATTGTATTGAATGCTGTTACCAAACGAATTTGTTCCCATAAGGAATAATGTAAATTAGATTAGTCCTTTTAGACCCCCAAAAATACACTTACAAAAGCACTTACATAATTGTTTGAGTTGGGAGCAGTACAAAATCCAGGGGTCCACTGTAACTTATTTTAGCTAACTGTCCTCTAATATTTTAGTGTAACTTTGATGTAAATAACATTTATGAGTACATACTTACTGTACAACAAAAGAATAAAAAGGCATAATACCATGACTGGAACAATACACAAATAACCCACACACACATGACTGTGAAACTTATGACACAGTTTCGGTCTCCAAAACAGTAGGCATCCTCTGCCATATTATGGCCTATTTTATTCATTCATTTCTATGTTACTTATAGTGTTTATTATGTCATATTAGATCAATTCTGATAGATAAATAAGCCGTATTATTATAATCAAATAGAAGCGCTAAACCACAGGGGTTATACAGCATAAATAAGCCGTAGAGTTGATATTAGCGTTATATTGAAGTATTTTCTCCTGCCCCTGGGGTGGTTTTTTTTGGGCTGGAACGAATTAATGGCATTTCAATTAACTTAAATGAGGAAAATTGATTTGATATACGTACAAGCAAATTGAGTTACGAGTATTCATTGTAACTCACCTAATGACCATATTTACAATGACAACACTGTTATTGCCCCAAATGCTCTGCATATCAAGGGGCTTTTGGCATGTTCACCCAATTACAACACTCCATTGTACAAACATGTATCATGCTAAAATAAAATTATTATTATTATTATTAACATTCTACTATATAGAAAGTCCCTTGTTATGCTGAGCATTTCGGGCAAATTAGGTCAATTTTGTCCCAGGATGCGACCCACACCAGTCGACTAACACCGTAGCTGACACAGAGGAGACATGATAACGACATACAAAATACTGCGGGGAATTGACAAGGTAGATAGTGACAGGATGTTTCAGAGAGGGAACACAGAAACAAGGGGACACAACTGGAAGCTGAAGACTCAGATGAGTCAAAGGGATGTCAGGAAGCATTTCTTCAGCCACAGAGTAGTCAGGAAGTGGAATAGTCTAGAGAAAGATATAGTGGAGGCAGGAACCATACATAGTTTAAAGACAAGGTATGATAAAGCTCATGGAGCAGGGAGAGCAGAGACCCAGTAGCAGACAGCGAAGAGGCGGGGCCAGGAGCTGAGTCTCGACCCCTGCAACCACAATTAGGTGAGTACAATTAGGTGAGTACTAGCACCGTAGCTGACACTAGCACCGTAGCTGACACTAGCACCGTAACTGACACTAATACCGTAGCTGACACTAGCACCATAGCTGACACTAGCACCATAGCTGATAGCTGACACTAGCACCGTAGCTGACACTAGCACCGTAGCTGACACTAGCACCGTAGCTGACACTAGCACCGTAGCTGACACTAGCACCGTAGCTGACACTAGCACCATAGCTGACACTAGCACCGTAGCTGACACTACTAACACATCACACTGGAAAGACACACGGTGGGAAGGCAAACACAGTTCGAACACTCAAGTTCACAGTGTCCTTGAACTTGAAACTGGAGAAGCAGTACTGTTCTGTTATCCTGGTGGCTAACACACACACATACACATACTCACACATGTTACTATGTGGGTGATTACTGTAGTCACCTGAATTTGTTTAAGTGTAATTGTGTGTACCTAAATAAACTTACTGATTTACTAACTTGAAAACTTAGCTTGGTGACGGTTACCATGGTAACCCAGTCAATACTTTTCAAAACATATATTAACATGTGTGTATCATGCACTAACGTGTGTATCATGCACGAACATGTGTGTATCATGTACTAACATGTGTGTATCATGCACTAACGTGTGTGTATCATGTACTAACATGTGTGTATCATGCACGAACATGTGTGTATCATGCACTAACGTGTGTGTATCATGTACTAACATGTGTGTATCATGCACTAACGTGTGTGTATCATACACTAACATGTGTGTATCATGCACTAACATGTGTGTATCATGCACTAACATGTGTGTATCATGCACTAACATGTGTGTAACATGCACTAACGTGTGTATCATGCACTAACATGTGTGTATCATGCACTAACATGTGTGTATCGTGCAATAACATGTGTGTATCATGCACTAACATGTGTGTATCATGCACTAACATGTGTGTATCATGCACTAACATGTGTGTATCATGCAATAACGTGTGTATCATGCACTAACATGTGTGTATCATGCACTAACATGTGTGTATCATGCACTAACATGTGTGTATCATGCACTAACATGTGTGTATCATGCACTAACATGTGTGTATCATGCACTAACATGTGTGTATCATGCACTAACGTGTGTATCATGCACTAACATGTGTGTATCATGCACTAACGTGTGTATCATGCACTAACATGTGTGTATCATGCACTAACATGTGTGTATCATGCACTAACATGTGTGTATCATGCACTAACATGTGTGTATCATGCACTAACGTGTGTATCATGCACTAACGTGTGTATCATGCACTAACATGTATGTATCATGCACTAACATGTGTGTATCATGCACTAACATGTGTGTATCATGCACTAACATGTGTGTATCATGCACTAACATGTGTATCATGCACTAACATGTGTATCATGCACTTACATGTGTGTATCATGCACTAACATGTGTGTATCATGCACTAACATGTGTGTATCATGCACTAACATGTGTGTATCATGCACTAACATGTGTGTATCATGCACTAACATGTGTGTATCATGCACTAACATGTGTGTATCATGCACTAACAGTGTGTATCATGCACTAACATGTGTGTATCATGCACTAACATGTGTGTATCATGCACTAACATGTGTGTATCATGCACTAACATGTGTGTATCATGCACTAACGTGTGTATCATGCACTAACATGTGTGTATCATGCACTAACATGTGTGTATCATGCACTAACATGTGTATATCATGCACTAACATGTGTGTATCATGGAAATAAATGGTATAAAATACCGACACAATGGAAAATAAACACATAAGCAGTATAATGTGATCCTTTATTGACAACGTTTCACCCACTGCGTGGGCGAAACGTTGTCAATAAAGTAGTAAAGTAAATTTTATTTCATTGCAGATTACATAGGTGTTGGTAGTTACAATGTAAATTGAGTGCAAGGAGAGCCACTGACATGACATGGCATTAGGGGCAGCTTAATCTAGTAACTTAAAGACTATGTACTTAATATTAGAGCAATTTATTGAGTTTATTCTAGTTAAAAATTGTTTTCAAATTACAAAGGATCACATTATACTGCTTATGTGTTTATTTTTCCATATGTGTATCATGCACTAACATGTGTATCATGCACTAACATGTGTATCATGCACTTACATGTGTGTATCATGCACTAACATGTGTGTATCATGCACTAACATGTGTGTATCATGCACTAACATGTGTGTATCATGCACTAACATGTGTGTATCATGCACTAACGTGTGTGTATCATGTACTAACATGTGTGTATCATGCACGAACATGTGTGTATCATGCACTAACGTGTGTGTATCATGTACTAACATGTGTGTATCATGCACTAACGTGTGTGTATCATACACTAACATGTGTGTATCATGCACTAACATGTGTGTATCATGCACTAACATGTGTGTATCATGCACTAACATGTGTGTAACATGCACTAACGTGTGTATCATGCACTAACATGTGTGTATCATGCACTAACATGTGTGTATCGTGCACATTTCAACATGTGTGTATCATGCACTAACATGTGTGTATCATGCACTAACATGTGTGTATCATGCACTAACATGTGTGTATCATGCACTAACGTGTGTATCATGCACTAACATGTGTGTATCATGCACTAACATGTGTGTATCATGCACTAACATGTGTGTATCATGCACTAACATGTGTGTATCATGCACTAACATGTGGTATCATGCACTAACAGTGTGTATCATGCACTAACATGTGTGTATCATGCACTAACGTGTGTATCATGCACTAACATGTGTGTATCATGCACTAACGTGTGTATCATGCACTAACATGTGTGTATCATGCACTAACATGTGTGTATCATGCACTAACAGTGTGTATCATGCACTAACATGTGTGTATCATGCACTAACGTGTGTATCATGCACTAATGTGTGTATCATGCACTAACATGTATGTATCATGCACTAACATGTGTGTATCATGCACTAACATGTGTGTATCATGCACTAACATGTGTGTATCATGCACTAACATGTGTATCATGCACTAACATGTGTATCATGCACTTACATGTGTGTATCATGCACTAACATGTGTGTATCATGCACTAACATGTGTGTATCATGCACTAACATGTGTGTATCATGCACTAACATGTGTGTATCATGCACTAACATGTGTGTATCATGCACTAACATGTGTGTATCATGCACTAACATGTGTGTATCATGCACTAACATGTGTGTATCATGCACTAACATGTGTGTATCATGCACTAACATGTGTGTATCATGCACTAACGTGTGTATCATGCACTAACATGTGTGTATCATGCACTAACATGTGTGTATCATGCACTAACATGTGTATATCATGCACTAACATGTGTGTATCATGGAAATAAATGGTATAAAATACCGACACAATGGAAAAATAAACACATAAGCAGTATAATGTGATCCTTTATTGACAACGTTTCACCCACTGCGTGGGCGAAACGTTGTCAATAAAGTAGTAAAGTAAATTTTATTTCATTGCAGATTACATAGGTGTTGGTAGTTACAATGTAAATTGAGTGCAAGGAGAGCCACTGACATGACATGGCATTAGGGGCAGCTTAATCTAGTAACTTAAAGACTATGTACTTAATATTAGAGCAATTTATTGAGTTTATTCTAGTTAAAAATTGTTTTCAAATTACAAAGGATCACATTATACTGCTTATGTGTTTATTTTTCCATATGTGTATCATGCACTAACATATGTGTGTGTGTAAAAAAATATATTAATAAAGCACTTATTATTATTATTATTATTATTAAAAAGAGGTGGAGTCAGGTGGCGGCACCCAGGGTAGTGCCATCATCGTGACGTTGTTGACACTCACTGGCACTTTCCTAGGACTCATCCAGGACTCGCCTACCACTAATCTAGGACTCGTCTAGGCCTTACCTGGTACTCCTCGAGGCTTTGAAGCAGCTGCAGTACACACGAGAACACAGACATGCAAACCGAACCACTTTTGTCTTAAGCTTAAATTGGAAAGTCATTCCAGGTTAGTTATTAAGAAAAAATCTTCGTATGTTTTAAGACTTACACACACACACACACACGGGGCCAGGAGCTAAGTCTCGACCCTTGCAACCACAGTTAGGTGAGTACACACACAATATATATATAGTATATATATATATATATATATATATATATATATATATATATATTATATATATTTTTTTTTATTTTTATTATTACACATCGGCCGAGTCCCACCAAGGCAGGGTGGCCCGAAAAAGAAAAACTTTCATCATCATTCACTCCATCACTGTCTTGCCAGAAGGGTGCTTTACACTACAGTTATAAAACTGCAACATTAACACCCCTCCTTTAGAGTGCCGGCACTGTACTTCCCATCTCCAGAACTCAAGTCCGGCCTGCCGGTTTCCTGAATCCCTTCATAAATGTTACTTTGCTCACACTCCAACAGCACGTCAAGTATTAAAACCATATGCCTCCATTCACTCCTATCAAATACGCTCACACATGCTTGCTGGAAGTCCAAGCCCTCGCACACAAAACTTCCTTTACCCCCTCCCTCCAACCTTTCCTAGGCCGACCCCTACCCCGCCTTCCCTCCACTACAGATTTATACACTCTCGAAGTCACTCTGTCTCGTTCCATTCTCTCTACATGTCCAAACCACCTCAACAACCCCTCCTCAGCTCTCTGGACAATCGTTTTGGTAATCCCGCACCTCCTCCTAATTTCCAAACTCCGAATTCTCTGCATTATATTCACACCACACATTGACCTCAGACATGACATCTCCACTGCCTCCAGCCTTCTCCTCGTTGCAACATTCATCACCCATGCTTCACACCCATATAAGAGCGTTGGTATAACTATACTCTCATACATTCCCCTCTTTACTTCCATGGACAAGGTTCTTTGTCTCCACAGACTCCGAAGTGCTCCACTCACCCTTTTCCCCTCATCAATTCTATGATTCACCTCATCCTTCATAGACCCATCCGCCGACATGTCCACTCCCAAATATCTGAATACATTCACCTCCTCCATACTCTCTCCCTCCAATCTGATATCCAATCTTTCGTCACCTATATATATATAATATATTCTCAAAAGAATATATTATATATATATATATATATATATATATATATATATATATATATATATATATATATATATATATATATATATATATATATATATATATATATATATATATATATATATATATATATATATATATATATATATATAATAGTGGTTTATGTACCACAATCAGCCCTACTCACACTATACTACTCACTCATCTATCCCTACCTCACATATGCCATTTGTGCATGGGGATCAACAGCAATTACCCACCTAAAGCCAATAATAACCCAACAAAAAGCCGCAGTAAGAATTATCACACAATCCAACGCTAGGCAGCACACCCCCCCACTCTTCAAAGACCTAAACCTACTCACTGTCCAGAACATCCATACTTACTACTCTGCTATCTACATTTATAGAACCATTAATTCCAACTTTAACCCTGAGCTAAAACACTTTCTTGACAGTTGTGACAGGACCCATAGACATAATACCAGACATAAACATCTCTTTGACATTCCCGTGTCCGACTAAATCTATACAAAAATTCAATGCGCATAAAAGGGCCTAAAATCTGGAACTCCCTGCCTGAAAACTCTAGAACTGCAGACACAACCTCCATTTTCAAAAGCACCGTTAAAAAACATCTTATCTCACTTACGCACCCAACCGGTAGTTAACCATACGAAAACTACTTTATCTTGCACATATCCACAGCAAAATACACTTATTGATATCTGTGATTCTCCTTAATTTGCACATTACTAACCACAGCAAAATACACTTATTGATATCTGTGATTCCCCTTAATTTTCACAGTTCTAACCAAAATTCTAATACAACTATTGCTCCATAATACTTAAGCTAGTCATAAGTTTGCCTAAGATACTCCAATATAGAAACTATATTATGCCAATATATCACCTTTATCATTAATATATAAACTAATTGCTAACTTTTTATACTAATTGTTAAATTCTCAATGTTTAAATTCCAGTACCTAAATTTTGTAAACCTAACCTTACAATCTGTATATCTATTGTATAGCTATTGAGTAAGACCTATCATAAGACTGCCTGAAAAGCCTAGGCATACCTAGGCATATTATTGGCCATCTTGTAATATCAACTTTAATGTATAACTATAAGTACCCCCCACCTTGTATTACATGAAATAAAGAATTTGAATTTGAATTTGAATATATCGATTTACAAATTAAAAAAAAATCAATGTGACTTATTTCATGGGGGTCCTTGTTTATTTCTTAGTTAGGCATTTATATATAAATGAATTATTTATATTTTGCACATAATATACTAAAAGGCAATACTAACAGGGACCCCAGTAGAAATAAGTCACTTTGTATTGATTTTTTTTTTGGGGGGAGGGGGGATATCCTAAGTAATTAACACATGTATGTATGATAATTTGTGTAACTGGTAAATGGTTTTGAAAATCGACAATCTGAAGATTGAGACTTACGCAACATATAGGATTCTTTATTAAGGAAACGTTTCACCACACATTGGCTTCATCAGTCCAGTACAAAGAAATGGTTAAGGAGAGGAGTTTAAGGTAATCAGTCCCTTAGCCTGGAGGCTGAGGGACTGATTACCTCAAACTCCTCCTCTCCTTACCCATTTCTTTGTACTGGACTGATGAAGCCACTGTGTGGCGAAATGTTTCCTTAATAAAGATTCCCATATATTGCATAAGTAAGTAAGTAAGTAAGTTTATTCAGGTATACACAAATACATTTACATACATTATCATACATAGCAGCATATGTGTAGAGAACCTAGGATAACCCAAAAAAGTCAGACAGAGTGACTTATTTCCATCTTCAATTTGTGTAACTGTATTTATGTGTATCTGTAGCTTAATAAATTTACAGAAAAACTGGGTGATGTAAATACATTTGCTAAGACCAAATGGCTGCTACTGCTACTAACTATATTCATAACTGAGCGCTAAACCAGTAGTGGTCATACCTGGGAATATGGGATGCATTCAAGTTCAAACCAGGGGGAGGGCAGGTCCAATTCCTTGGATCAAGAACCTCTCACCTGCATTAAGGAACTTCTCATCCAAATCACTAAAAGTGAACAGTCCATATACAATAACTAGTAACAACCGGTGAGGGGCTCTTGATCTAGGGAATTGGATCTGTTCTCCAGTTCCTTAAATTGAGCCTGAAAACCTTCCAGTCCTCCCCACCCACAAGCACTGTATAATCCCACATTCGTGGGAACCCTAAACCCACAGAGGGTCATACAGCACCTGGGGAGAAAGGGAGGCATTCAGGTTCGATCCAAGGAAGATGTCAGGTCCAATTCCCTGGATCAAGAGCTCCTCACCGGCATCAAAGAACTTCCCTTGAGGAGCTTCTGAACTGAGAGATCAAACCTAGCCAGCAACATCTCTAACTACTATGTCCAAGTTAGGGATTACTTTAATGATAATTCAGCTCGTTCTCTTAACCACAGACATGACACTGTTCTTGAAACAGTCAAATGGGTGGTTGTTGATGGAGCCTTGAACAGTTAAAATATGACATGTTATATGACATGTACGCATTGGATGCCTGTTTTTTATAATTTTCCATTGTACCCTAACCTAATCTAATTAACTTGCCTAACCTAACATAACCTAACAATGTAACCTAACAGTGTAACCTAACCTAACAATGTAACTTAACAGTGTAACCTAACAACCTAACAGTGTAACCTAAGAATGTAATCTAATAATGCAACCTAACAATGCAACCTAACAATGTAACCTAACCTAACCTAAGAGTGTAACCTAAATAACAAAAAAGGCACAATACCGTGACTGGAACAATACACACACAACCCGCACATATAAAAAGAGAGGAGCTTACGACGACGTTTCGGTCCGACTTGGACCATTTACAATGTACGTAAATGGTCCAAGTCGGACAACGTCGTCGTAAGCTCCGCTCTTTTTAGATCAACCAGGCTGTTACTGCTGGCCGCACGCAGTCCAACGTACGAACCACAGCCCGGCTGATCAGGTACCGACTTGTGGTACCTGTCCAGTGCCTGCTTGAAGACAGCCAGGGGTTTGTTGGTAATCCCCCTGATGTATGCTGGGAGGCAGTTGAACAATATTGGGCCCCTGACACTTATTGTGTTGTCCCTCAACGTGCTAGTGGCACCCCTGCTCTTCATTGCTCTTCACTGTAACCTAACCTAACCTAACCTAACACTGTAACCTAAACTAACCTAACCTACCACTGTAACCTAACCTAATGCTGTAACCTAACCTAACACTGTAACCTAAACTAACCTAACCTACCACTAACCTAACCTAATGCTGTAACCTAACCTAACCTAACACTGTAACCTAACCTAACACTATAACCTAACCTAGCACTAACCTAACCTAACACTGTAACCTAACCTAACACTGTAACCTAACCTAACACTGTAACCTAACCTAACACTGTAACCTAACCTAACACTGTAACCTAACCTAACACTGTAACCTAACCTAACACTAACATAACAGTGTAACCTAACATAACCTAACAGTGTAACCTAACATAACCTAACACTGTAACCTAACATAACCTAACACTGTAACCTAACATAACCTAACACTGTAACCAAACATAACCTAACACTGTAACCTAACTGTAACCTAACCTAACATAACCTAACACTGTAACCTAACCTAACATAACCTAACACTGTAACCTAACATAACCTAACACTGTAACCTAACATAACCTAACACTGTAACCTAACATAACCTAACACTGTAACCTAACAGTGTAACCTAACATAACCTAACAATGTAACCTAACAGTGTAACATAACATAACCTAACATAACCTAATACTGTAACCTAACATAACAATGTAACCTAACATAACCTAACACTGTAACCTAACATAACCTAACATTGTAACCTAACATAACCTAACACTGTAACCTAACAGTGTAACCTAACATAACCTAACAGTGTAACCTAACATAACGTAACCTAACATAACCTAACACTGTAACCTAACATAACCTAACATTGTAACCTAACATAACCTAACACTGTAACCTAACATAACCTAACAGTGTAACCTAACATAACCTAACAGTGTAACCTAACATAACAATGTAACCTAACATAACCTAACACTGTAACCTAACATAACCTAACAATGTAACCTAACATAACCTAACAGTGTAACCTAACATAACCTAACAGTGTAACCTAACATAACCTAACAGTGTAACCTAACATAACCTAACAGTGTAACCTAACATAACCTAACAGTGTAACCTAACATAACCTAACAGTGTAACCTACCTTAATCTAACATAGCCCAACCTAAGGAAAACACAAATAAACTGCACATAAGAATATGAAACTTATGATGATGTTTCGGTTGGACCGAAACATCATCATAAGTTTCATTCTCCTATGAGCAGGTTATTTGTGCATTGTTCCAGTAACAGTGTTGTGCCTTTTTATTCTTTATTAAATAGGCTGCAATTTTATGTGAAAGAGTGACATAGTTATTAGGAGGACAGGTTAGATAATTACCCAAGCTCTGTATAACTTTCCCAGCTACAGTAATTCTATGGAGGTAACTTCAACAATACTATTAGTGTAACCTTGGTTTTCGTATGCCCAAGTTTGTATGTAAAACTATAGTTATTTTCTATAAAATGTATTTTTTGTTAATATTTTTGGGTGTCTGGAACGGATTAATTGGATTTACATTATTTCTTATGGGAAATATTAATAAAAAAATACATTTTATAGAGAATAACTATAGTTTTACATACAAACTAGGGCATACGAAAACTGAGGTTTCACTGTATTATTATTATTATTATTATTGATTATTATTATTATTATTATTAATTATTATTATCATCATCATCATCATCATAACTAAGCGCTAAACCCACTAGGGTCATACAACTTCAACAGCATAATATCTTAAAACAAAGCAGGAAAAATTGACAATATACCATACTGCCATTCATATACTACATAGGAAAGTAGCTCAGTTGCTTTTACCTACCATTGCAGAACTGTTCAAGAAATTTATAGACACCAAAACATACCTAAGCTAGCAAGGGTTATTTCAAGCCACAAAAGTGGAGACCCAATAGAGCTCAACAACTACAGGACAAATTCTAATTTACATTATCTGAAAATTAAAAAAAAAGTACACAAACAAATGTATACATTCATGAACAAGCACAATACACTTAACCCTTGCTAGTTTGTTTCATGCAAGGAAAATGTATGAAAGATGCAATAATAAAAATGTTTGAGTCACTTTATATTAATATCAAGGGTCTGGAAAGAGTGGCCTGTGGCCTGGTAGGCAACGCTCTTGCCTCACACACAGAGTGTCCGTGGTTTGATCTCAGGCAAGGGTGGAAACATTGGGTGTGTTTCCTTACACCTGTCCCCGTTCACCTAGCAAGTAAATAGGTACCTGGGTGTTAGTCGACTGGTGTGAGTCGCATCCTGGGGACAAGATTGAAGGACAAAAATGGAAATATGACAGACAGTCCCTCGATGACGCACTACCTTTCTTGGGTTATCCTGGGTGGCTAGCCCTTCGGGGTTAAAAATCTGAACAAAATCTTATTTTACATACTTGTAAAGTAGCTTACTGTATAATTATTACTGTCCATATGCTGAGAATGGTACATATTTATATAATGTTTGTATTTTTCAGCATCATGGAGTTTGCTATCGGTGCTGTAGCAGCTTGTGGTGCCTGTTTTTTTTCCAATCCAATGGATGTCTTGAAGACTCGCATGCAGCTACAAGGAGAACTAAAAGCTCGAGGACACTATACACTTATTTATAAAAACATTATTCATGCTGGCATTGCTGTTGCTAAGGTAAATATCCTGCAGTCTATTAATTTCAGACATGTGTTTATGTTTCAGGGTTGTAAATCTTTCTTCATGTTATAATTTTTTCTCCAAAGGGGGTTCATTGATGCTAGTTTATGACTTTTGATGCAAGGAATTAGACCTGTCCTTCCCTTCCTTGAATCAAAGCTGTACATGTACTTGTAGAAATAAAGATATGTATTATATATTATTATTATATGTATATTACTTTCCATTCCCCCAGATGCTGTATGATCCATTTGGGCTTAGTGCTTCCCCTAAATACATTATAATAATAAAAATAATAATAATTATTATTTTAGTTTTAAATGATGTTTTGCAATGAACTATGAGCATAAGTACAATAAGGCACCTAAATTACTGGGAACGGTTGAAGGTCCTTGATCTGTATTCCCTGGAATGCAGGCGAGAGAGATACATGATAATATACACTTGGAAGGTCCTGAAGGGACTGGTACCAAACCTGCACGCAAAAATCACTCCCTATGAAAGCAAAAGACTCAGCAGGAGATGCAACATTCCCCCTATGAAAAGCAGGGGCGCCATGAGTACATTCAGAGACAACACAATAAGTGTCCGGGGCCCAAGACTGTTCAACTGCCTCCCAGCATACATAGGGGGGTTACCAATAGACCCCTGGCTGTCTTCAAGAAGGCAATGGACAGGCACCTAAAGTCGGTACCTGACCAACCGGGCTGTGGTTTATACGTCAGTTTGCGTGCGGCCAGCAGCAACAGCCTGGTTGATCGGACCCTGATCCACCATGAGGCCTGGTCTCAGACCGAGCCGCGGGGGCGTTGACCCCTGAAACCCTCTCCAGGTAAGATATACGTATTTAGTTTTTGAGAAATACTATACTTACTCTAAACACATTTTAAGTGTTCCTTATACAGTGGACCCCCAGAAATCGGACATAATTCGTTCCAGAATGCTGTTCTAGTGCTGTTACCGAACGAATTTGTTCCCATAAGGACAAATGTAAATTAGATTAGTCCGTTTCAGACCCCCAAAAATACACTTACAAAAGCACTTACAAAAATACACTTACTTAATATTTTGAGTTGGGAGCAGTACGATTTTCAGGGGTCCACTGTACTGTACATATTGTATATGATTGTACAGTAGTATGTATATTATTATTATATCTATGGGAGCAAGAGCTAAACCAGTGGCTTGGTTGACAACACTCGAGCCTCACACACTAAGTGTCCGTGGTTCAATCCCCGACACAGGCTGAAATAGTACTGGGCGTGTTTCCTTACACCTATTGTCCCTGTTCACCTAGCAGTAAGCAGGTACCTAGGTGTTAGTCAACTGCCCGAAATGCCTCGGCATGATAGTGGATTTTTTTGTACCCATGAAATTATGAAATGTAAACACACACTGTAACCTTTGCAAAGAAATAAACTTGTTTTTGTTTGTTGTTTGATGTGGGTCGCATCCTGGAGAACAAGACTAAAGGACCCATTGGAAATAAGACAGACAGTCCTCGATGACGCACTGACTTTCTTGAGTTATCCTGGGTGGCTAACCCTCTGGGTTAAAAATCTGAACAAATCTTATTTTACTATCTTATTACAACCACTTGAATCCCAAGCCCCTTACCGACATCAGAGCACCTCTTGAGAGTTATGATTGTATAAAATTACTGAGTAAATAATAATTAAGCATGCACATATGTCTAAAATTTAGCTAATGCATATCATAATAATGTTCTATACTGAAAACTAATAAAGATACATGTGAATTTTTTATTGTAATTTCTTGTTGAAAGTTCACTTCAAATTTGCAGAATGATGGAATACTGGGACTACAGAAAGGACTTGTTCCAGCTTTAGGATACCAGGTTGTAATGAATGGGATAAGGTTTGGGCTCTATCAAAAAATCCTCGACTCAGGGATCATAACTCGTACAGATGGAAGCGTTTCCACCATAGGGTGCATTGCTGCAGGAGCTGGTGTGGGCGTGGTCGGAGGTTTTGTAGGAAGTCCTCTCTACTTAGTAAGAGCATAGTAAATTTGATATACATACTGTATTTTGAATGTACATACAGTGGACCCCCGCCTAACGAGCACCCCGGAAATCGTATAATTATGTAAGTATAATATTGTAAGTGCTTGTGGAAGTGTATTTTTGGGGGTCTGAAACAGACTAACCTACGTGACATTATTTCTTAAGGAAGTAAATTCATTCGGTAATGGCACTTGAGCAGGCTTCTGGAATGAATTTTGCTCGTTAGGCGGGGGTCCACTGTATTCTCCTGGACCATTTTTATTAATATTCATTAAAGTCTACTGGCTGGAATAGATTACTCATATGTGTTTGATAAGGAAATTTACATTGTGTGATATACAGTGGACCCTTGGTTTTTGTTCACCTCCAAACTCGAACACTTATGTAAGTGTATTTTCATAAGTGCTTTTGTATGTGTATTTTTGGGGGTCTGAAATGACTAATCTAATTTACATTTGTCCTTATGGGAACAAATTCGTTCGGTAACGACACTTGAACAGCATTCTGGAACGAAATAATGATGTAATCTGGGGGTCCACTGTATATACATACAGTGGACCCCCGGTTTATGTCATTTTTTCGTTCAAGAATGCTGTTCAAGTGCCATTACCGAACGAATTTATTCCCATAAGGAATAATGTAAATTAGATTAGTCCTAGACCCAAAATACACTTACAAAGCACTTACAAAAATAAACTTACATAAAAGGGAGAGTTTGGAGACTATCGTAAACCGGGGGTCCACTGTATACAGTGGACCCTCGGTTTTCGTTGAAAATTCTTTCCAGAATGCTGTTTGAGTGCCGTTACCAAACGAATTTGTTCCCATAAGGACAAATGTAAATTAGATTAGTCATTTCAGACCCCCAAAAATACACTCACAAAAGCACTTACACAAAAATACACTTACATAATTGTTCGAGTTTGGAGCAGTACGAAAACTGGGGGTCCACTGTATATTAAAAAAATGGGATACAAATGAAGGCACAAAAGAAAGCCACTAATTATGCAATGCATCTTAGACAAACTAATCATAAGGCTTACATACTACAGTGGTACCTCGAGTTACGATATTTTTTCGTTCGAGAATGCTGTTCAAGTGCCATTACCAAACGAATTTATCCCCATAAGGAATAATGTAAAATAGACTAGTCCTTTTACACCCCCAAAAATATACTTACAAAAGCATTTAAAAAAATAAACTTACATAAAAGGGCGATTTTGGGGACCATCGTAACTCGAGGTACCACTGTATACTTAAATCTAGATTTTTTTTTTTTTTTTTAACACATCGCGATTCCACCAAGGCAGGGTGGCCCGAAAAAGAAAAACTTTCATCATCATTCACTCCATCACTGTCTTGCCAGAAGGGTGCTTTACACTACAGTTATAAAACTGCAACATTAACACCCTCCTTCAGAGTGCCGGCACTGTACTTCCCATCTCCCGAACTCAAGTCCGGCCTGCGTTTCCCTGAATCCCTTCATAAATGTTACTTTGCTCACACTCCAACAGCACGTCAAGTATTAAAACCATATGCCTCCATTCACTCCTATCAAATACGCTCACACATGCTTGCTGGAAGTCCAAGCCCTCGCACACAAAACTTCCTTTACCCCTCCCTCCAACCTTTCCTAGGCCGACCCCTTCCCGCCTTCCCTCCACTACAGATTTATACACTCTCGAAGTCACTCTGTCTCGTTCCATTCTCTCTACATGTCCAAACCACCTCACAACCCCTCCTCAGCTCTCTGGACAATCGTTTTGGTGATCCCGCACCTCCTCCTAATTTCCAAACTCCGAATTCTCTGCATTATATTCACACCACACATTGACCTCAGACATGACATCTCCACTGCCTCCAGCCTTCTCCTCGTTGCAACATTCATCACCCATGCTTCACACCCATATAAGAGCGTTGGTATAACTATACTCTCATACATTCCCTCTTTACTTCCATGGACAAGGTTCTTTGTCTCCACAGACTCCGAAGTGCTCCACTCACCCTTTTCCCCTCATCAATTCTATGATTCACCTCATCCTTCATAGACCCATCCGCCGACATGTCCACTCCCAAATATCTGAATACATTCACCTCCTCCATACTCTCTCCCTCCAATCTGATATCCAATCTTTGTCACCTATTCTTTTTGTTATCCTCATCACCTTACTCTTTCCTATATTCACTTTCAATTTTCTTCTTTTACACACCTACCAAATTCATCCACCAACCTCTGCAGCTTCTCTTCAGAATCTCCCAAAAGCACAGTGTCATCAGCAAAAAGCAACTGTGACAACTCCCACTTTGTATTTGCTTCTTTATCTTTTAGCCCAACACCTCTTGCCAAGACCCTGCATTCACTTCTCTTACAACCCCATCTATAAATATATTGAACAACCACGGTGACATCACACATCCTTGTCTAAGGCCCACTTTTACTGGGAAATAGTCCCTTCCCTCCTACACACTCTAACCTGAGCCTCACTATCCTCATAAAAACTCTTCACTGCTTTCAGTAACCTTCCTCCTATTCCATACACCTGCAACATCTGCCACATTGCCCCCTATCTACCCTATCATACGCCTTTTCCAAATCCATAAATGCCACAAAAACATCTTTACCCTTATCCAAATACTGTTCACCTATATGTTTCACTGTAAATACTTGGTCTACACACCCCTACCTTTCCTAAAGCCCCTTGTTCATCTGCTATCCTGCTTTCTGTTTTACTCTTAATTCTTTCAATAATAACTCTACCATACACTTTACCAGGTACACTCAACAGACTTATTCCCCTATAATTTTTGCACTCTCTTTTGTCCCTTTGCCTTTATACAAAGGAACAATACACCTCTCTGCCAATCCCTAGGTACCTTACCCTCTTCCATACATTTATTAAATAATAGCACCAACCACTCCAAAATTATATCCCCACCTGCTTTTAACATTTCTATCTTTATCCCATCAATCCCAGCTGCCTTACCCTTTCATTCTACCCACTGCCTCACGAACTTCCCTACACCCACAACTGGCTCTTCCACACTCCTACAAGATGTTATTCCTCCTTGCCTACACACGAAATCACAGCTTCCCTGTCTTCATCAACATTTAACAAATCCTCAAAATATTCTCTCCATCTTCCCGATACCTCTAACTCTCCATTTAATAACTCTCCTCTCCTATTTTTAACTGTCAAATCCATTTGTTCTCTAGGCTTCCTCAACTTATTAATCTCATTCCAAAACTTTTTCTTATTTTCAACAAAATTTGCTGATAACATCTCACCCACTCTCTCATCTGCTCTCTTTTACATTGCTTCACCACTCTTTTAACCTCTCTTTTCTCTCCATATACTCTTCCCTCCTTGCATCACTTCTACTTTGTAAAACCTCTCATATGCTAACTTTTTCTCCTTACTACTCTCTTTACATCATCATTCCACCAATCGCTCCTCTTCCCTCCGCACCCACTCGCCTGTAACCACAAACTTCTGCTGAACACTCTAACACTACATTTTTAAATCTACCCCATACATTTTCGACCCCATTGCCTACACTCTCACTAGCCCATCTATCCTCCAATAGTTGTTTATATCTTACCCTAACTGCCTCCTCTTTTAGTTTATAAACCTTCACCTCTCTTTTACTTACTGATTCTATTTTCCTTGTATCCCATCTACCTTTTACTCCCACTGTAGCTATAACTAAAAGTGATCTGATATATCTGTAGCCCCTCTATAAACATGTACATCCTGAAGTCTACTCAACAGTCTTTTATCTACCAATACATAGTCCAACAAACTACTGTCATTACGCCCTACATCATATCTTGTATACTTATTTATCCTCTTTTTCTTAAAATATGTATTACCTATAACTAAACCCTTTCTATACAAAGTTCAATCAAAGGGCTCCCATTATCATTTACACCTGGCACCCCAAACTTACCTACTACACCCTCTCTGCATGTTTCTCCCACTTTAGCATTTAGGTCCCCTACCACAATTACTCTCTCATTTGGTTCAAAAGTTCCTATACATTCGCAACATCTCCCAAAATCTCTCTCTCTCCTCTACACTCCTCTCTTCTCCAGGTGCATACACGCTTATTATGACCCACTTTTCGCATCCGACCCTTATTTTAATCCACATAATCCTTGAATTTACACATTTATATTCCCTCTTTTCCTTCCATAACTGATCCTTCAACATTATTGCTACCCCTTCCTTAGCTCTAACTCTCTCAGATACTCCTGACTTAATCCCATTTATTTCTCCCCACTGAAACTCGCCTACCCCCTTCAGCTTTGTTTCGCTTAGGGCCAGGACATCCAACTTCTTTTCATTCATAACATCGGCAATCATCTCTTTCTTATCATCCGCACTACATCCACGCACATTCAGACAACCCAATTTTATAAAGTTTTTCTTCTTCTCGTTTTTAGTAGATTTGTACATCTAGATCTAGTATAATATTTAAAGACATTGAGTATCAGTACAACTTGTGTAATTCGCTACACTCACAAGTACAATGAGACAGGTTACAAAATACTAATTACAAATAAATTATATAGCATTTACATCAATTCTATGATTTGCATTTTATAAAGTGATTGAATTTAGGTGTTGAAATCAAAGTACAGTGGACCCCCGAGTAACGAGCAAAATTCATTCCAGAAGCCTGCTCAAGTGCCATTACCGAACGAATTTACTCCCTTGAGAAATAATGTCAAGTAGGTTAGTCCATTTCAGACCCCCAAAAATACACTTACAATATTATACTTACATAATTGTACGATTTCCGGGGTGCTCGTTACTCGGGGGTCCACTGTATGAGAATTTACACAGTTAATAGTTGTAACATATATGTGAGATTTAAAAGGTGCCTTTTAACAGTGTTATTAAAAATGTTGGCAAATGGGGAAGTTATGTCATTTTTCAGGTGGCTTATATCTCAAGTAATAGCACCTTGGTTATTCTTTCATGAATAATTCACCTCACTTGGGTAAATGACTTCAAAACTTTTTGATGCAAGGTTAAAACATTTGTTTTTCTTCAGGTAAAAACTCATTTACAATCTCAAGCAGCTGAGACTATTGCTGTTGGTCACCAGCACAAGCATCAAGGTAAGTAACATCACCTTCTTCAAGTTCAACTTTCAATTCTTGGTTCCAGTGTTAACTCTTTCCTCTTTGAGAATTTAAAATCTCACATTGTTAATTTTTTTATTTTATTAAGTTACTCACACATTTCACCTTTTCATATTTGTTATCAATTTGATGTCACGCTTTTTGACATTTCACAAAAATGTTAAATATTTTTGCATTTTTTATATATTTTAAATGTAGGTACAGTTCTTTATTAAATATATTTAATTTTAAACAAGTACTGTACAATACTGTACTGTATGCTAATTCAGTGGTTCTTGGTTAACATAAGTACAAATACTGTAGCCAACACAAACATTAGAAGTAGTTTTGTTACCATTGTAGTATAATATAATATTATTACAGTACGGCCCCACTTATACGGCAGGTTAGGTTCCAGGCTACCGCCATATGTTACTTTTTTGGGTTATCCTAGCTAACTGTATTTGTGTATACCTGTATAAACTTACTTATTATATAATTTTGAAAAATATCATAGATGGATTAATGAAAATGTGTACTGTATATTAATGTAATATACGACATTTAATGTGCCTCAGAGTGATTATTATTGAGTATTATTATTATTATTATTAATATGGCATCTTCGAGACTAATAATATACTCTTAGTGATTTTAATGTGTACCTGCATGCCAGCACAGTGTGTAAGTTTACTTAGGTACAGATACATATAAATATAATTATCAGAGTACAGTGGACCCCCGAGTATCGTAATTAATCCGTTCCAGGAGCTAGTACTTAACACAAAGTTTACGAAATTCGAACCATTATTTCCCATAAGAAATAATGTAAATACAATTAATCCATTCCACAAAAAAATATTCACATATAAAATAATTAAAAACAATATATATATATATACATTTACTTACCTTTATTGAAGAGTTGCAGGCATCTGGAAGATAGAGTAATGAGTAATGAAGGTCCTCTTGGGCATTTTCTTCCAAAACAGGCCTGTTTCATCACAATTAAACACTTGTTGGGGGAGGAATTCTTCAGCCTCTACGAAGGGAAATCCCCACTCCCTGCATGCCTGCTACACTCCCTGAATGAATGCTACACTCCCTGCATGAATGCTACACTCCCTGCATACCTGCTAAACTCCCTGCATGGCTGCTACACTCCCTGCATGAATGCTAAACTCCCTGCATGAATGCTAAACTCCCTGCATGAATGCTAAACTCCCTGCATGAATGCTACACTCCCTGCATACCTCCTAAACTCCCTGCATGAATGCTAAACTCCCTGCATGAATGCTACACTCCCTGCATACCTCCTAAACTCCCTGCATGGCTGCTACACTCCCTGCATGAATGCTAAACTCCCTGCATGAATGCTAAACTCCCTGCATGAATGCTACACTCCCTGCATGCCTGCTAAACTCCCTGTATGCCTGCTACACTCCCTGCATGCCTGCTACACTCCCTGCATGAATGCTACACTCCCTGCATGAATGCTACACTCCCTGCATGAATGCTACACTCCCTGCATGAATGCTAAACTCCCTGCATGAATGCTACACTCCCTGCATACCTGTTAAACTCCCTGCATGGCTGCTACACTCCCTGCATGAATGCTAAACTCCCTGCATGAATGCTACACTCCCTGCATGAATGCTACACTCCCTGCATGCCTGCTAAACTCCCTGCATGCCTGCTACACTCCCTGCATGAATGCTACACTCCCTGCATGAATGCTACACTCCCTCCATGAATGCTACCACAGGGGTGCCACTAGGAAGCTTCTTTGGACCCATGGTGAATTATTTCACAGTGACAATCACTAAAGCACCAAAAAAACACCAAATGTAGTGTGAATGTTTGAAAGAGCGCGCTAGGTAATGTTCTCTCAATGGTAAACAACGCTTCACTGGCGGCGTCCTGCGTCCCGCGCAGGCGCGGAGCAGGCGGACAGGTCTAATACGGTACGAAACATGAGCGGTTTTACGATTCTCGAAATCGTAAAAAGCTTACGAAACACGATGTTTACGAAGTAAGAACCTTACGAAACTCGGGGGTCCACTGTATAGTGGTACCTCGGGTTACGAGCTTAATTCATTCGAGAAGGCTGTTCGAGTGCCAATACCGAACGAATTTGTTCCCATTAGGAATAATGTAAATTAGATTAATCCGTTTCAGTCCCCCAAATACACTTACAAAAGCACTTATAAAAATACACTTACATAATTGTTCGAGTTGGGAGCTGTTCATATGCCAAACTACCACTATATATAAAATGTGAAATAACTTTAAAACACTTGAAATTTTGGAAAGTTCCAGACATAATGGAGAGACACGGAGCTCACAGAGAATGTAAACAAACCGGGTGGGGCGCACTGACCGTATTAGAAAGTCAGGTGGGGGAGCCATATAGCAAGTTTTGGTCATAATTTGAAATGTCCATATTAGCAGAATACCACAAGGCGAAATGCCATAAAGTGGGGCCCTACTGTATATAATATACAGTGGTACCCCGAGTTTCATACTAATCCCAACTCAAACAATTATGTAAGTGTATTATTGTAAGTGCTTTTGTAAGTGTATTTTTGGGGGTCTGAAACGGACTAATCTAATTTACATTATTCCTTATGGGAAAAAATTCGTTCGGTAACGGCACTCGAACAGCCTTCTGGAACGAATAAAGTACGAAACTCGGGGTACCACTGTATATATATACAGTGGACCCCCGGATTTCGTTAATAATTCTTTCCAGAAAGCTGCTTGAGTGGCGTTACCGAATGAATTTGTTCCCATAAGGACGAATGTAAATTAGATTAGTCCATTTCAGACCCCCAAAAATACACTTACAAAAGCACTTACGAAAATACACTTACATAATTGTTCGAGTTGGGAGCTGTACGAAATCCGGGGGTCCACTGTATATACAGTGGTACCCTGACTTACGATATTTTTTCATTCCAGAATGCTGTTCAAGTGCCATTACCAAACAAATTTATCTCCATAAGAAATGATGTAAAATAGACTAGTCCTTTTAGACACCCAAAATTACACTTACAAAAGCATTTAAAAAAATAAACTTACATAAAAGGGTGTGTTTGGGGACCATCGTAAGTCGGGGTACCACTGTATATGTATACATTTTTTTTTTCAACAAGTCGGCCGTCTCCCACTGAGGCAGGGTGACCCAAAAAGAAAGAAAATACCCAAAAAGAAAATACTTTCATCATCATTCAACACTTTCACCTCACTCATACATAATCACTATCTTTGCAGAGGCGCTCAGATATGACAGTTTAGAATAGACCCTCCAAACTGTCAATATCCCAGACCCCTCCTTTAAAGTGCAGGCATTGTACTTCCCATTTCCAGGACTCAAGTCCGGCTAAATCTATAATAACCGGTTTCCCTGAATCCCTTCACTAAATGTTACCCTGCTCACACTCCAACAGTGCGTCAGGTTCGAAAAACCATTCGTCTCCATTCACTCCTATCTAACACGCTCACACATGCTTGCTGGAAGTCCAAGCCCCTCGCCCACAAAACCTCCTTTATCCCCTCCCTCAACCTTTTCTTTTTAGTAAGTTATATGGGAAAAGGGGTTACTAGCCCTGCATTTTAGTTGACTTTTACAACAAGCATGGCTTACGGAGGAAAGATTCTTATTCCACTTCCCCATGGAGATTTCTTCCCGGTAAAAGTAGGTCTTAGACAGGGATGTGTGATGTCACCATGGTTGTTTATTATATTTATAGATGGGGTTGTAAAAGAAGTAAATGCTAGGGTGTTGGGGAGAGGAGTGGGATTAAATTATGGGGAATCAAGTACAAAATGGGAGTTGACACAGTTACTTTTTGCTGAAGATACAGTGCTTATGGGAAAGTCTAAAGAAAAGTTGCAAAGGTTAGTGGACGAGTTTGGGAGGGCGTGTAAAGGTAGAAAGCTGAAAGTGAACAAACATAAGAGTAAGGTGATGAGGGTATCAAACGATTTAGATAAAGAAAAATTGGATATCACATTGGAGAGAGGGAGTATGGAAGAAGTGAATGTTTTCAGATATTTGAGAGTTGACTTGTCAGCGGATGGGTTTATGAAGGATGAGGTTAACCATAGAATTGATGAAGAAAAAAAGGTGAGTGGTGCATTGAGGTATCTGTGGAGACAAAAAACATTATCTGTGGAAGCAAAGAAGGGAATGTATGAAAGTATAGTGGTAGCAACACTCTTATATGGGTGTGAAGCTTGGGTTGCAAATGCTGCAGCAAGGAGGCGGCTGGAGGCAGTGGAGATGTCCTGTCTAAGGGCAATGTGTGGTGTAAATATTATGCAGAGAATTCGGAGTGTGGAAATTAGGAGGAGGTGTGGCGTTACTAAAAGTATCAGTCAGAGGGCTGAATAGGCATTGTTGAGGTGGTTTGGTCATTTAGAGAGAATGGATCAAAGTAGAATGACTTGGAGAGCGTATAAGTCTATAGGTGAAGGAAGGAGGGGTAGGGGTCGTCCTCAAAAAGATTGGAGGGAGGGGGTAAAGGAGGTTTTGTGGGCGAGGGGCTTGGACTTCCAGCAAGCGTGTGTGAGCGTGTTAGATAGGAGTGAATGGAGACGAATGGTTTTTGGGACTTGACGAGCTGTTGGAGTGTGAGCAGGGTAACATTTTGTGAAGGGATTCAGGGAAACCAGTTAATTGATTTAGTTGGACTTGAGTCCTGGGGGAAGTACAATGCCTGCACTTTAAAGGAGGGGTTTGGGATATTGGCAGTTTGGAGGGACTTCTAAACTGTTGTATTCTGAGCTCCTCTGCAAAAACAGTGATTATGTATGAGTGAGGTGAAAGTGTTGAATGATGATGAAAGTATTTTCTTTTGAGGATTTTCTTTCTTTTTGGGTCACCCTGCCTCGGTGGGAGATGGCCTACTTGTTGAAAAAAAAAATATATATATGTACATATATACAGTGGACCCCCGAGTAACGAACACCCCGGAAATTGTACAATTATGTAAGTATAATATTGTAAGTGCTTGTGGAAGTGTATTTTTGGGTGCCTGAAATAGACTAACCTACGTGATATTATTCCTTAAGGGAGTAAATTCATTTGGTAATGGCACTTGAGCAGGCTTCTGGAATGAAGTTTTTACGTTACTCGGGGGTCCACTGTAGTATAATACAGTGGAACCCCGAGTAACGAACACCCCGAAATCGTACAATTATGTAAGTATAATATTGTAAGTGCTTTTGTAAGTGTATTTTTGGGGGTCTGAAATGGACTAACCTACTTGACATTATTTCTTAAGGGAGTAAATTCGTTCGGTAATGGCACTTGAGCAGGCTTCTGGAATGAAGTTTTTACGTTACTCGGGGTTCCACTGTACTGTATTCTTTATTTCGACAAGTACATGTACAAGGTATACATACAGGCCTAGCTCACATCAATGACATACTACTATATAGAAAGCCCCTTGTTATGCAGAGCATTTCGGGCAAATTAGGTCAATTTTGTCCCTGGATGTGACCCACACCAGTCGATTAACACCCATGTACCCATTTTACTAATGGGTAAACATGGACAACAGGTGTAAGGAAACACGCCCAATGTTTCCACCCTTGCCGGAAATCGAATCCGGACACTCAGCATGCGAAGCAAGAGCTTTGCCTACCAGGCCAAGAGCCACGTTGTTTGAGGGGGTCCGAGGTGCTATCGAAAAGTTCCTGTATTTGAAGTTTTCCGCGCTACCCAGGTGAAATATGGCAGCGGTATAGATCACACTGCACAGTACACTCCTTTGTGTGCTGAGTTTTAGTGTGGTCGGTCATTCATTTGAGGTTAGACAATCATTTTTTGTCATGTCAGTGTGTTATTGTAATTTTATGTGTAACAATGGAATCTTTAAAATAGAGTACAGCATATGTATATGTGAAATTCTGTTTTAAGCTCAGTAAAGCAGCCAGTGAAACTCAAAATATGTCAGCAAGCATTTAGAGATGAAACACTGGGTTGGACAAAGTGTTTTAGATGGCTTTCTCGATTTAAAGCAAGACGAACATTAGTTGAGGATGATGAATGCTCTGATCATCCATCAGCATCAAAAACTGATGCCAGCATTGAGAAAGTGAGGAAGGCTATCCACAAAGATTATCACCAGAATATCCAGGACATTACAAGTGCTGTGGGAATTTCTTATGGGTCATGTTAAAGCATTTTAACTGAAATTTTGAATATGAGGAGTGGCTGCAAAATTTGTGCCCCACTTGCCAACTCAAGACCAGAAAGACCATTGTTTTCTGGCCATAAACAATATGGCAGTCGTTAACCACTCCCCCAACTTCCCAGATCAAGCCTCCTGTGTCTTCTTTCTCTTCTCAAAAATAAAAATGGCACTCAAGGGGCAACATTTTAATGACATGGAAGAGATTCAAACAGAATCACAGGCCGTACTAGACAAGGTTAGGAAAGAAGAATTCCAGAAATGTTTTGAGAAATGGCAGAGGCAATGGAATCAGTGTATAGCCTTCCAGGGAGAGTACTTCGAGGGAGACAAGCTGCAGTGCAATTGATTACCAACTCATGCACTAGACATTACATTCCACTGCTTTTTAAGAGCCTTAACTTGCTTAATATACAAAACATCCACACTTATTATTGTGCCTACTACACACACAGACCATTATACTCAAATATTAACTCTGCTCTCAAACTCCTTGAGAACTACAACAGAACACAGGCATAACACAAGGCACAAATCACTCTTCGATATCCCTCATGTCCATCTCTCCCTATGCAAAAATGCTATGCACATAAAAGGCCCGAAGATCTAGAATTCATTGCCAGAACACACTAAAGGGCCCCTGCCTACAAATCAATTTAAGGCCCTACTTTTTAATCACCTCTATCACTCAAAATTAACCAAGCAAGCACTTTACTTAACATCTATCAGCTACTCAAAAACACTCCTAAATAATTTATGACTGCTCAGCTATATAATCATTTACTTCAAATTTAAAATTGTTTCAATTTCATTATTGTAAATTGTGCTTGATGATTGCTCAACTATTTAACCCTGTGAGGGTCGCGAGGCCCTCTCCCAAACTCATTCTCAGGGTCGCAAATTTTTTGGAAAAAAAAAATTATTTTTTCTTGTGAAATGATAGAGAATCTTTTTACGATCATAACGCCACAAAAATTATGAAATTTGATGAAAAACTAACGGAATTATGCTCTTGCGAAGTTAGCGGTATCGATGACATTTACGCATTGGCGATTTCGCCCACTTTGAGCCCAATTTTCGGCAAATTCCAATGTTTCAGTCTACTAAAATTATAGCTATTTCGCTAGAATTCCATTTGTTCTATCAATTGAGTATATAAGAAACTGCCAATTTACCAATTTCAACTATCCAATAAGGTGGTCAGAAATTGGCAATTTGGCCAATTTCACACAAATTTCAAAAGATGCCAATTTCAAAACAGGGTCCAGAATCAACGAGACAGACATTCCTGGCACTCAAATAACATTTGATCTGTTCATTAGTCACATCTCCAGGCCCCTCTTACATTACTTTTGCATTCCATTTTGAATTTTTATTCTCACAAAAAAAAAAAAGATTTACTGTTATGTATACAACTGCATCATTGTAAAAATGGTATAAATAATATCAGCGCACTTGTGCAAGAATATTAGACTACCCAGTTGATGTGTATTGGACTCATATCGTGATTTGTTTACTCTTGAACATCGTCAAAAATCGAACATTTTCGCTACTTTGTGCTCAGTTTCAAGGTACTTGTCATCGTGAAACCAGTGAAAATTATCTCCATTTCTGTAATATATCATCCATTCTATTACATGAGTCTAAGAAAACGAGAATACAAGCATAAATACTATACGAAAATAGACTGCAAAGTTGCTGTTTTGAACCAAAAACACGGTCAGAGTTTTTTTTTCCTCATTATGCACTGTGTGGTGCAGGATTTTTTTTATACTATGCACACTGATCACAGACCCATTCTCTCACATCTAGGCCTACCAACCTGTTTCCACTTGATTTGAGGGCGTTAGAATTTAGGCGTACTATTACGACGAAAACCCTGGCGCGTAAGCCGTACTGGTACGGCCGAAACCCTCAAAGGGTTACTCATTACTTCAAACTTAAAATTGTTTCAACTTCTTTGTTTTAAATTTTACTAAATTGTAATACTGTATTTTTTTATATACTCTATCAAAACTAATTCTTCTCTACCGAACTTACTAAAGCTATAGCATGAACTAGTTGGATATTCAATTTTCTTGTATTCACTGTAACTCATCTAATGACCATATGCAAAATTAAAAGCACTGTTATTGCCCTTACAGTATTAATCTTAAGTTAGTCTTTAGCTTTCCTGAAATGCTCTGCATATAAAGGGGCTTTTGGCATGTTCACCAACTTGTTATACTCTTTTGTACAAACATGTATCATGCTAAAATAAACTTGTTATTGTTATTGTTACCTAGGTGATTAGGTAAGCCTAGATATTCTTTTATTATAATAATAATAATAATAATAATATATTTACTACACGTACTTCGGAGTCTGTGGAGACAAAGAACCTTGTCCATGGAAGTAAAGAGGGGAATGTATGAGAGTATAGTTATACCAATGCTCTTATATGGGTGTGAAGCATGGGTGATGAATGTTGCAACGAGGAGAAGGCTGGAGGCAGTGGAGATGTCATGTCTGAGGTCAATGTGTGGTGTGAATATAATGCAGAGAATTCGGAGTTTGGAAATTAGGAGGAGGTGCAGGATTACCAAAACAATTGTCCAGAGAGCTGAGGAGGGGTTGTTGAGGTGGTTTGGACATGTAGAGAGAATGGAACGAGACAGAGTGACTTCGAGAGTGTATAAATCTGTAGTGGAGGGAAGGCGGGGTAGGGGTCGGCCTAGGAAAGGTTGGAGGGAGGGGGTAAAGGAAGTTTTGTGTGCGAGGGGCTTGGACTTCCAGCAAGCATGTGTGAGCGTATTTGATAGGAGTGAATGGAGGCATATAGTTTTTAATACTTGACGTGCTGTTGGAGTGTGAGCAAAGTAACATTTATGAAGGGATTCAGGGAAACCGGCAGGCCGGACTTGAGTTCTGGAGATGGGAAGTACAGTGCCGGCACTCTGAAGGAGGGGTGTTAATGTTGCAGTTTTATAACTGTAGTGTAAAGCACCCTTCTGGCAAGACAGTGATGGAGTGAATGATGATGAAAGTTTTTCTTTTTCGGGCCACCCTGCCTTGGTGGGAATCGGCCGATGTGTTAATAAAAAAAAAAAAACGTACATGAACATGGTATACAGGCCTAGCTGACATCAATGACATACTATACTACGTACAGTGGTACCTCGACTTACGATGGTCCCCAAACTCACCCTTTTATGTAAGTTTATTTTTTTAAATGCTTTTGTAAGTGTAATTTTGGGGGTCTAAAAGGACTAGTCTATTTTACAACATTTCTTAAGGAGATAAATTCGTTTGGTAATGGCACTTGAACAGCATTCTGGAATGAAAAAATATCGTAAGTCGAGGTACCACTGTATATAGAAAGCCCCTTGTTATGCTGAGCATTTAGTGCAAATTAGGTGGAAAAATAAACACATAAGCAGTATAATATGATCCTTTATTGACAACGTTTCACCCACGCAATGGGCTTTATCGAGTCACAAACAGATCTGTTTGTGACTCGATAAAGCCCACTGCATGGGCGAAATGTTGTTAATAAAGGATCACATTATACTGCTTATGTGTTTATTTTTCCATTGTGTCGGTATTTTATACCATTTATTTCCGGCAAATTAGGTCAGTGTCCCAGGATGCGACCCACACCAGTCGACTAGTACACAGGTACTCATTTTGCTGATGGATGAACATAGACAACAGGTGTAAAGAAACACGCCCAGTGTTTCTACTCTGGCTGGGAATCAAACCCAGACCCTCGCCGTGTGAAGCGAGAGCTTTAGCCACCAGGCCACCAGAGCACTTTTGTGGATCTACTTTTTAATTTATAAATTTTGAGTCAAAAAATCTTAACTATTGGCCAAGAAGTACAGCCATTTAGTTGTATCATCTGTGTATGCCAATTTTATTTAGAAAATCTTTTAGTATGATTATTACATAGACCATTTATAATTTATTCATAGGTTTCATGCCTGCCTTGTGGGGTATTGCAAAGAAAGAGGGCATCAGGGGCCTCTGGCGAGGGGCAGTATCTTCAATACCACGAGTTGGCGTTGGATCGGCATCACAGTTGTTTACCTACTCCAAGAGTAAAGACTGGTTGGAACAGTATGGGGTATGTTTTCTAATCATCATTGTTTTATTGTAGTGCTGTACAGCATATTTAATATTTGGAAGCTTTTGTTTGTTCTGTTAACAAATATATACATATTTCAAACAACCAAATTTGCATGGCAGGTCATTCCACTCATCTATAACTACTACTACTACTGTTTTTTTCCTATATTAAGGATAAGTTTATTTTTCATCATCATTAACTACAGTGTTTAATGTCAGGGATGTCAGGACATGACAAGATACAGGTTATATCAACATCACAGAGTACTAACTTAAGATGCTGGATGGTATTCTGTAAGCCATTTATGTAGAGGAGGAAGAACAGAGGGGCCTAGAATGCTACCTTGGGGAAACACCCAATTTGACTAAAGTTAATGATTTACTCACTGGTACACAGGCATTAATTAGCATTTTACAGTGCAAAACCAGTTGGCTGGACTTGAGTCCTGGACATAGGAAGTACAATACCTGCACTTTAACCCTTTCAGGGTCCAAGGCCATTTTTGGAAGGGGTGCACCAGTGTCCAAGAATTTTCAGAAAAAAAAAATTCCTATTTTTTTCTTATGAAATGGTAGAGAATCTTTTTCTGCAGGTAATAAAACAAAAAGTACGAAATTTGATTGAAAATTGACGAAATTATGCTCTCGCGAATTTTGATGTGTCAGCGATATTTACGCATCGGCGATTTTGCCGACTTTGACTCCCATTTTAGGCCAATTACATTATTCCAGTCGACCAAATTCTTAGCTATTTCATTAGTATTACTTCTATTCTATCGATTGAGCACACAAAATCGTGCAGTCAACTGTTTCAACTACAAAATAAAGTGATTAGAAATTGGTAATTTAGCCAATTTAACTCAAAGTTCAAAATATTCCAAATTCAAAATAGGGTGTAGAATAAACAATGCAGGTATTCCTGGCACTAAACTAACATTTCCTCTGTTCATTAGTTATGTTTTCAGTCTTTACAAATGAATTCCATTTTTATTTTTTATTCGCATAATGAATTTTTATTCAAACCAAAAAATGGAAGATTTACTGTTATGCAATACTGTAATAATTGTACAAATAATATCACCACATTTGTGAATGTATATTAGACCCACCAGCTGGCGCGTATTAGACGTGTGAGGCCATTTGTTTACTCTTGAACATCGGCAAAAATTGAACATTTCCGCTACTTTGAGCTCAGTTTCAAGACATTTCCAGTACTAAAACCAATCAAAATCATCTCTATATATGTAATATATCTTCCTTTCTATCAAATGAGACCAAGAAATCGCAAATACATCTATAAATAGTATCCGAAAAACACTGCAAAGTCGCTGTTTTAATCGAAAATTACGGATTCATTTTTTTTCTCTCATTATGCACTGTGTGCTGCAGGATTTGTTTTATGTGGTGCACACTTACCACATAGATGTATTCTCTCATATCTAGGCCCAAATTTACCGCTCAAAGCTTATCTGAGTGAGCTTAGCTCATGACGTAGAACTACGGTTTGGACCCAGAACTCAAAGCCGTAGAACTACTGCACGGACCCTGAAAGGGTTAAAGGAGTGGCATTTGAACTGTCATATCTGCATGCCTCTACAAAGACAGTGATTATGTGTGAATGATGGTGAAAGTGGTTTTTTTTTGGGTCACCCTGCCTTGGTGGGAGACGGCCAGTGTGTTAAAAAAAAAAAGTTGCTTTCTTTTGTGCCTAACAATATTTTATTATGTACATGTAAACCACATTATTCATGTACTGCATAAAAGAAATAAAAATTTGAATTTGAATTGCAGAGGAGCACTGCAAATGACTATAGCTATATTACCTGTTTCTACCCAAATAAATTGTGTTCCTCACAATACACAAAAAATGTTTTATTTACATATAACACTTGCTGCTGTGTGTAGCCATTATATTAATTAAGAAAATAAAATGTTTTAAGTTTTGTAAGGAGGAAATTTAATGCTGTTTGGAGCAACTTTTCATGCGACTGATGGACCATCCATGACAAGGGTTCAACAGTTGAACTTACCTATATGGTGTTGTAGGGGTTGAACCACAGCTCCTGGTCCTGTGTATGTGTGTGCATGCATGCATGTACACATGCAAGCACACATGCATGCATGCACACAAGTGCACATGCATGCACGCACGCGCACAGGAGCTGTGAATCGACCCCTGCAACCACATATAGGTGAGTACACAACTGTTGAACCCTCATTATGGATGGTCCATCAGTTGCAGGAATAGTTGCTCCAAACAGCATTAAATTTCCTCCTCACAAAACTTGAAACACTTTATTTTCATAATTAATATAATGGTTACATACAGCAGCAAGTGTTATGCGTAACTGCGTTAACTCCCTAAAGTGGTTGAAGTGTGTCAGCAAGGCTTGGCTTATTGACCAAGACTGGAGAGTTCAACTGGGCTTTCATTGTTCCTAAAAAAAAAAACTTTTGGAGTGGCGATAGATTCTTGCTTCACTTTTTTATTTATCCATTTTGTTTTATCTCTGCTGCTTTGAACATATTGGTCCATGAGGTGCCTTTCCCCACTTTTTATACAGGTAAATGCATCTTACCCATGGGATGCTTTAGTTTGTTGTTAACCTGGAAAGGTCATTTTTATTTGAACTGATTTCTATTTGAGGAATATGGCATATTTTTTCCTCACTTGTTCATGGTAGTACGTAGTGTGGCTGGAGGGAGAGAAGGTCCAGTAAACGGGGTATCTCTCAGCCCCCCTCAGCCCTCTGAGGGACTTAGCCCTCTCGGAAGGGGGTAGTTGACTCTTCCTTCCTCACAAACAGTTTTATGAAGGACACATGTATGTAAAAGTAGAAAGTTGAAAGTGAACATAGATAAGAGTAAGGTGATGAGGGTATCAAACGATTTAAATAAAGAAAAATTGGATATCACATTGGAGAGAGGGATTATGGAAGAAGTAAATGTTTTCAGATATTTGGGAGTTGACGTGTCAGCGGATGGGTTTATGAAGGATGAGGTTAACCATAGAATTGATGAAGGAAAAAAAAGGTGAGTGGTGCGTTGAGGTATCTGTGGAGACAAAAAACGTTATCCATGGAGGCAAAGAAGGGAATGTATGAAAGTATAGTGGTACCAACACTCTTATATGGGTGTGAAGCATGGGTTGCAAATGCTGCAGCAAGGAGGAGGCTGGAGGCAGTGGAGATGTCCTGTCTAAGGGCAATGTGTGGTGTAAATATTATGCAGAAAATTCGGAATGTGGAAATTAGGAGAAGGTGTGGAGTTACTAAAAGTATTTGTCAGACAGCTTAAGAAGGGTTGTTGAGGTGGTTTGGTCATTTAAAGAGAATGGATCAAAGTAGAATGACTTGGAGAGCGTATAAATCTGTAGGGGAATGAAGGCGGGGTAGGGGTCGTCCTAGAAAAGGTTGGAGGGAGGGGGTAAAGGAGGTTTTGTCGGCGAGGGGCTTGGACTTCCAGCAAGCATGTGTGAGCGTGTTAGATAGGAGTGAATAGAGACGAATGGTTTTTGGGACATGACGATCTGTTGGAGTGTGAGCAGGGTAACATTTTGTGAAGGGATTCAGGGAAACCAGTTAATTGATTTAGTTGGACTTGAGTCCTGGAAATGGGAAGTACAATGCCTGCACTTTAAAGGAGGGGTCTGGGATAGTGACAGCTGGGAGGGACTATTCTCAGCTGTAGTATCTGAGTGCCTCTGCAAAGACAGTGATTATGTATGAGTGTGGTGGAAGTGTTGAATGATGATGAAAGTATTTTCTTTTTGTGGATTTTCTTTCTTTTTGGGTCACCCTGCCTCGGTGGGAGACGGCCGACTTGTTGAAAAAACAAAAAACAAAAACATGATGTACCATAGCATCACGAGGCATGCCTTCCTCTCCTTGCTAGAGTTTCTGATCAACACACAGTGAGGGTTAAACAAGAGTAATTACAGTGGACCCCCGGTTTTCGTGATGCTCCAAACTCGCCCTTTTATGTAAGTGTATTTTTGTAAATGCTTTTGTAAGTGTATTTTTGGGGGTCTAAAAGGACTAGTCTACTTTATATTATTCCTTATGGGAATAAATTCGTTTGGTAATGGCACTTGAACAGCATTCTGGAACGAAAAAATCACGAAAACCGGGTGTCCACTGTACTCTCCCTTAGCAGGAAAATTAATTAAAAACCTGTGCCCTGGTTTATCTACAAGTTGGGACTATTATTAATTCTAGTCTATAGCTAAATAACAAGAAACCTACCCTCTTGTACTGAATACTATTGCAATGTGTAGTAAGGAAGAGATATAAAGCTGAACTCAGCAGTTCTTTTGTGCGGACGATGAACTGGTGGGCATTGGGCAGGGCGACAAGCTAGGCTGAATTCAGACATGAGAGCATGAACACGTCACAAATCTCCTGCTGTAAACTGTGCAGTAAACTCTGAAAATTTTTCAATCTCCACTAGGAAAACTAGTGTTAAAAAGAGACACAAGTGTATAATCTGTTGTATAATCCCAATAAAGTGTAAAAGTTTGTGTTGTGGTATGCAATCAGGTGTTATGAACAAGATATCGCCATATCGCATAACGAATGACTAAAGTGACTCCCTATCAATGAGTGAGGACAATATAACTATGCATCTGTAGCAACCTTATCACAACAATACTGGAGTCACACCACCCCTACAACAAATTAGGGAAAATTAGGTCAGTTACAATACCCAGGTAAGTCCAGCCATACCCACATCTTCTTACGTTAGCTGCAGCTAATAGGTAGAGGTGAGATTTGACTGGAATTACTAATAGATCCCGTGACACGAGGGTGATTCACCCAAAACCAAGTGAGTATCACTACGCATTTCAGATGATAGTGAAATGCTGGGATATATGCTCCTTTGGGGCAAATTGTATGAATAACTCGCTTATTAATGAACAGCCCCAGTGGAAACTGAGACGGCACCCCGAAGGGATTTCCAGGGAGCGGCTGCTGGAAATCTTGCTGTTAAAAGATAAGTAACATTTGTCTTATGGTTATTAGCATGCAGGAAAGTGTACTTATCTAACCAGTTCTCCACATATCTAGAAAAAAAGGCTTCAGTATCTAGACAGAAATTTAATATTTCTCGTCAGATACTGCGATTTAAACAATAAGGTATTCTGTTGTCTGTGTTTACAATGTGCTCTTTTTCCCCCTTCTTTTGAGTACGTAATATGAATGCAGAATTGATTTTCCTATTTAAATCTTAGGAATGTTGTTATTATTATTATTATTATTATTATTAGTATTATATTCATGGGAAAACTGAAAATGTAAAGGTTACAGAGCACCTTAGTACTGTGTGGTACAGTAATGGTATACAATACTGACAGTAGTAGAAAGACTCTCAAACTCATCAAAGGTAAGGTAAGGTATGCAATACCTGGGTATTTTTATTGCGAAGACATTTTGCCAGCCACTGATTACCTTGTCTTACTATCTTCACTGTCAGTACCTTCAAATACCCTCTGTAGTGAATTGATCAAGCCACTGGTGGCAAAAAGCCTTCATAATAAAAATAACCAGGTTTTTCATGTCTTATTCATCACCTTAGTACTGTAGTATTATATACTTTTCACACAAGAAATTTTTAATGAAAATTCTTTAGGTCCTCTTTTGATAAAAGAACAAACTAAATTTATTATTTTCACTTCTTTAGTAACAGTGTTTGAACATCATGTTGCAGCTCTATGCAAGAGACAGTTGGCAGAGTACATTTTTTGGAGCTATGGCAAGTGGATTGGTTATTGCAAGCTGTATGAGTCCTTTTGATGTTATCGCTACAAGAATATACAACCAAGGTAATAAGTATAGCACTTTTCTCTTATGCTTATTTTGTAAAATGCTTTACAATAAACTCTTGATATAGTGGACTATTGAGGAGGATTGTCAGTGTGTTAAATCAGAATAATGTTAAAAAATAGGAGAGAAGAATTACATTACTCTACTGTATACCTAATATAGAAATGTACACACAGTTTACAGTTATATTACAATGAACATTGATAATACCCAGCGGATTTTGTCCATTATTTCAGAAGTCTGTTATATTGGGGGTTTACTGATTATCACATTAATTATTGTGATAGTTTATTGTTTTTAAGAGGTTATTCTCAAGTGCATTAATAAGCTTACTACACTACTACACACTAGTAGCAGCCAGCAGAGAGGCAGGGCCAGGAGCTGAGACTCAACCCCTGTAACCACAAATAGGTGAGTGCAAATAGGTGGGTGCACTTGTGTGCCTACGTCCCTCTTACTACACACCTATTGCTATACACTTGCATTACTACACACCTATTGATATACACTTGCATTACTATACACCTATTACTATACAGTTGCGTTACTACACACCTGTACAAAGTAAGTCTCACCAATGTTAGTACTTTTTAAATTATAGCCTCTCCTCACTTAGCGAGGTACTCGTTTACCGATGACTCGGACTTATGACGGGCTCTCTGACCAGTGTGCGTACCTAAATAATGTATATTAGAGCTGATTTTCTCCATTCTGTTTATTACAATATACAGTACACTATGTACTGTATAAACATTTAAAAATATACTAAAAATGTTATAAATGGTGCAAAGGTGACATTAAAACAAATCAAAGATGGCTGATACAAACCCACTACCATTACAGTATGTTTCTTGCTTAGCGACAAATTTGTTTACCAATGTGGTCTTAGGAATGGAACTCCATCATTAAGTGAGGAGAGGCTGTGTACTTGTGCGTTTTTTAATATAACATTGTTTTACACCCATATATTTTGTGTTAAAAGTTTTACATTCAATCTTGTAATTATTTTAAGATAAACATAAAGAGTTTATTTCTTTGTAAAGGTTACAATGTGTAATTACAATTTTGCTTTGCTAAGCACAAAAAAAGCTACTATCATGCCATGGCATTTTGGGCAGACTAATCCTAGTACAGTGGTCCCTCGGTTTTCGCCAAAAATTCGTTCCAGAATGCTGCTCAAGTGCCATTACCGAACGAATTTACTTCCTTAAGAAATAATGTCATGTAGGTTAGTCTATTTCAGACCCCCAAAAATACACTTGCAACAACACTTACGAAAATACACTTACATAAATGTTCGAGTTTGGAGATGCACGAAAACCGAGGGACCACTGTACATAATAACTACTTAAATCTAGACAAGATAAGAATGGTTAAATTATATTAAAATCTTTATTTAACCTTAATACTACTGCAAGGTAGTCAAGATGGAGGTTTATGAGAATAATAATCTTGAAGTGCACATAATAAAAACAATATTACAAATAATGGTTCAAGCAAGATCGCCACCCATCTTGATACCCATCAATTGCACAACCCAGGACAGCATGGGTTTAGAGCAGGCCGCTCCTGTCTGTCCCAACTACTGGACCACTACGACAAGGTCCTGGATGCTCTAGAAGATAAACAGAATGCAGATGTTATATACACAGATTTTGCAAAAGCCTTTGACAAGTGTGACCATGGTGTAATAGCACACAAAATGCGTGATAAAGGAATAACAGGAAAAGTTGGTAGATGGATTTATAATTTCCTAACACGTAGAACACAAAGAGTAGTAGTCAACAGAGTAAAGTCTGAGGCAGCTACTGTGAAAAGCTCTGTTCCACAAGGCACAGTACTTGCTCCCATCCTATTCCTCATCCTCATATCAGACATTGACAGGGATATAAGCCACAGTGCTGTGTCTTCCTTTGCAGATGACACCCGAATCTGTATGACAGTGTCCACCGTTGAAGACACTGCAAGACTCCAAGCAGACATAAACCAAATCTTTAAATGGGCTGCAGAAAACAATATGAAGTTCAATGATGAGAAATTTCAATTACTCAGATACGGAAAACGTGAAGAAATTAAAATCTCATCGGAGTACAAAACTAATTCCAACCACACAATAGAGCGAAAACTAATGTCAAAGACCTGGGAGTGATCATGTCAGAGGATCTCACCTTCAAGGACCATAACAATGTAGCAATTGCATCTGCTCGAAAAATGACAGGATGGATAATGAGAACCTTCAAAACCAGGGATGCCAAGCCCATGTTGACACTTCACAGATCGCTTGTTCTATCTAGGCTGGAATATTGCTGCACACTAACTGCACCTTTCAAGGCGGGTGAAATTGCTGACCTTGAAAATGTGCAGAGAACCTTCACCGCACGCATAAGTGCGATAAACCACCTCAACTACTGGGAACGCTTGAAGTTCCTAAACCTGTACTCTCTAGAACGCAGGCGGAGAGATACATTATTATATACACATGGAAAATTCTCGAGGGCTTAGTACCAAACTTGCACACAAAAATCACTCCGTACGAAAGCAAAAGACTCGGCAGGCGATGTAACATTCCCCCAATGAAGAGCAGGGGTGCCACTAGCACGTTGAGGGACAACACAATAAGTGTGAGGGGCCCAAGATTGTTCAACTGCCTCCCAGCATACATCAGGGGGATTACCAACAAGCCCCTGGCTGTCTTCAAGCAGGCACTGGACAGGCACCTCAAGTCGGTACCTGATCAGCCGGGCTGTGGTTCGTACGTTGGACTGCGTGCGGCCAGCAGTAACAGCCTGGTTGATCAGGCTCTGGTCCAACAGGAGGCCTGGTCACAGACCGGGCCGCGGGGGCGTTGACTCCTGGAATTCTCTCCAGGTAGACTCCAGGTAGATACAGTGGAACCTTGACTTACGAGTTTAATCCGTTTCGTGACCTAGCTCGTAACTCAATTTGCTCGTATATCAAATCAATTTTCCTCATTTAAATTAATTGAAATGCCATTAATCTGTTCCAGTGGAATTCCTGTTCTCGGGAGGCAGGACAAAATACTTCAATATAATGCTGATATCAACTCTACGGCTTATTTATCTATCACAGTTCATCTAATATGACATAATAAACAATATAAATAACATAGAAACATGATATATACTCTAGAATGCATAAAATATGTCATTATGTGACTAGTGGTGGCAGCCATTCCCACTCCCGCTCAGACCATATCTTCCCATGCTCTTATTATAAGAGAAAACGGAGTGTTTGTGAGGCTAACTGCACTAGATCACTAGTTTCATAAGGAAAATACTGAAACAATGTATTTATAAATAAGAAATACTATTGTATAAAAACATAATAAAACATAATAGAGAATGTAAAGAAATAAACTGGTTATATAAAGTGTACATACATATATTTACCTTGGAGAAGATATGCTGGTGAGGTTGAGGGTGGAAAAGATAGGCAGAGCAGCGTATACTGTCAGTAGCCCTATAAACAACAATGACATTGGAGGAGTTTGTTTCGTTTCATCCTTTTTCTATCGCTTAATTGCTTAACTTACTTGCTACACTCTTAATGCTACACTATCGCTGAACTTAACTGCTACAATTTTTTTTTTCACTTCACTTTTCACTGATTTACTTGGTACACTCTTAATGCTACAACCCACAACCCACACACCTCGTTTGTGTTTATCTATGATTTCATGCTTTAATTCCATGGCCATCATCCTCTTTTTCTTCTCAGCACTGTCCTTTGGCAAAATAATTGCACAAAACATAAGCAAAACACAAGAGAAATGCTTCGAAGGCGAGGTAAACACATGCACTGCTCAGCGGATGTTGTGGCGTTCGCTGCGCCAACTCGTGGTGACGTTCTGAAGCTCGCTCATTATTATTATTATTATTATTATTATTATTATTATTATACAGCTCCTGTGGGGGGAGGGGATGAAAGGTATTCAAGAGCCCTTCACCAGCGTCAAAGAACCTCCCTGGAGGGGGAAGCTCATTCGTAACTTGGATTTTGGCTCGTAACTCAGAGCAAAAAATTGACTGAGCGACAGCTCGTATCTCGAAAAACTGTATTTCATGGATTGGCAGATGTTTAATAGACTAAAGGTATACCTGGAGTATGCCTGGAGAGGGTTTTGGGGGTCAACGCCCCTGCGGCTCAGTCTGGGACTAGGCCTCGTGGTGGATCAGGGTCTGATCAACCAGGCTATTACTGCTGGCTGTACGCGAACTGACATATGAACAACAGCCCGGCTGGTCAGGTACTGACTTTAGGTGCCTGTCCAGTGCCTTCTTGAAGACTGCCAGGGGTCTATTGGTAATCCCCCTTATGTATGCTGGGAGTAAAAGGACACAGGTTCAACTAATGTGACATTTTATTGTGGCAACGTTTTGCTCTCCAGGAGCTTTTTCAAGCTGTTTCAAGCCATAACGGCTTGAAAAAGCTCCTGGAGAGCGAAACATTGCCACAATAAAATGTCACAGTTGCACTTGTGTCCTTTTACTTAACATATTGTCTACCATTATTATTACGTATGCTGGGAGGCAGTTGAACAGTCTTGGGCCCCAGACACTTATTGTGTTTTCTCTCAGTGTACTTGTGGAGTCCCTGCTTTTTAATGAGGGAATGTTGCATCTCCTGCCGAGTCTTTTGCTTTCATAGGGAGTGATTTTCGTGAGCAAGTTTGGTACTAATCCCTCTAGGATTTTCCAAGTGTATATTATCATGTATTTCTCTTGCCTGCATTCCAGGGAATACAAATCAAGGGCTTTCAACCGTTCCCAGTAATTTAGGTGCCTTATCATACTTAGGTCATATAATATTTGGGAGAGTTGCTTCAAACTGATTAGAAGTTGTTTTTGTTGGTTTGGTTAGTATTGAGAGATGAGATGATTTTTAAGCAAAGTCCTAAATTTATAAGTAGTCAGGGGATCCTTTAACAGTTCAGGTAGTGAATTCCAGATCTTCAGGCCCTTTGTGTGCATTGCATTTTTACATAGTGTGAGACTGACACGAGGGATGTCGAAGAGTGCCTTGTGTTCTGTTGTAGCTATCAAGAAGTTTAAGTGGAGGGTTTATATTGGAGTTTAATGTTTTGTATATGTAGTAGGCACAATAATATGAGTGTATGTCTTGTATATTTAGTAAATTCAGGCTTTTGAAAAGTGGTGGGGTGTGCTGTCTAGCACAGGAGCTGGTAATCATCCGAACAGCAGCTTTTTGTTAGGTTATTAAAGGTTTAAGGTGGTTGGCTGTGGTTGATCCCCAAGCACAAATACCATAGGTGAGGTAAGGATATATTAAAGAGTGGTACTATAGGGTAAGGAGTGTCATTTGGGGTACATAGTATTGTATCTTGGAAAGGATGCCTACTGATTTGGAAATTTTGTTGGAGATATGCTGGATGTGGGAATGAAATTTAAGATTACAGTCAAGAAGAAGACCTAGAAATTTACCCTCAGTGTGTCTTGTAATAGGGAAACCATTTATTGATATACAGTGGACCCCCGAGTTTCGGGCATAATTCGTTCCAGAAGGCTGCTCAAGTGCCATTACGGAACGAATTTGCTCCCTTAAGGAATAATGTAAAGTAGGTTAGTCCATTTCAGACCCCCAAAAATACACTTACAAAAGCACTTACAATAATACACTTACATAATTGTTCGAGTTTTGAGGTGATCGAAACTCGGGGGTCCACTGTACAGTGGAACCCCGAGTTTCGTAAACTCCGGAAATCGTACATTTATGTAAGTATAATATTGTAAGTGCTTGTGGAAAAGTATTTTTGGGGGTCTGAAATAGACTAACCTACGTGACATTTTTCCTTAAGGGAGTAAATTCGTTCGGTAATGGCACTTGAGCAGACTTCAGGAGTGAAGTTTTTACGAAACTCGGGGGTCCACTGTATTAAGTTGGATATTTAAGGCTCTGTTTCCAAACAGCATGAAGTATGTTTTGTCTATGTTGAGAGTGAGTTTGTTGGTCATCATCCAAGTATATATTTTTAGCAGCTCGTTGTTTACAGTGTCTCTAAGTATAGCTGGGTTTGAGTTTGAGTAGACATAAGTAGTGTCATCTGCAAGTAGAACTGGTTTAAGGAGTTAAGATGCATTGGGTAGATCATTGATGTAGATGAGAAAGAGGAGTGGGCCTAGGACACTACCCTGGGGCACTCTGACAGATACAGGCTGGATAGTGGAGTTGACTCCATTTGCGTATACATATTGGTGTCTATCATTAAGATAAGATTTTAAATCAAATCAAATCAAATCAAATGTTTATTTCTCTGTAAAGATTACAATGTGTGGTTTACATATTATAAAACAATAATTACAAAGATGGCTACTCTATATGTCGTATTAGTTTTTTTAAACTACAGCATTATAATTTTTTCAGGTTTGGATACTCAAGGACGTGGATTGTTATATAAAGGCATAACCGACTGCATATTGAAAACTTTTAAAACTGAAGGTGTCTGGGGCTTCTACAAGGGCTGGACTGCTATATACCTTAGGATTGGCCCTCACAGCTTCCTTAACTTAATATTTTGGGATCTTCTTCAAAGCCTCTATATAAATGTAAGCAAATTATTGTGCAATGTGCTAGCAATTTACAATTCAAAAGTCACACACACCTTTGTCATGGTCATAAGAATAAAGGAATGGTATATAGTATTAACACTAGCCAACAAATTTTAACTTTTTATCCAGTTCAGAAACAATACTATTAAATATTTTTCCAGGATCATGAAATTTAATAAGTAGGAAGCTTTGTTTTACTGTACATATTTAACACACTCCATGAGGAAGTGGAAAAGAATCTTTCCTCCATAAGCCATACGTGTCATAAGAGATGACTAAAATGCTGGGAGCAAGTGGCTAGTAACCCCTTCTGTATAAATTACTAAACGTAAAAAGAAGATTTACATTTCTTCTTTTTCGAGCCATCCTTCCTGGTTGGGAGATGGCCAGTGAATTAAAAAAATAAAAATTAACCCCAAAAATTTAACTACCTAATCACAATAAAATAAAATTATGCAGGATATTAGCAAGTAAACTGTCGTACCTGAGCGTCTCTGCAAAGACAGTGAGTATGTATGAATGATGGTGAAAGTGTTGAATGATGACGAACGTTTTTTCTTTCTTTTTGGGTTTTTCTTTCTTTTTGGGTCACCCTGCCTTGGTGGGAAATGGCTGATGTGTTAAAATAGGTAGAGCAGTTAACAGAACAAGACAGCCATACCTGGAGTATACCTGGAGGGTGTTCTGGGGGTCAGCGCACCCACGGCCTGGTCCATAATGCCAAAATCTGTATGATTGCACCTAAAATGGAGGAACATTGCAAACAATGTGGTAGCAGAGATAACACCAGGAGGCAGCTCAGATGAAAATTCACACATGCATGAACTTTTAAATCTCTGCACCAAGTTCACCTTAAACCAGCAAATAGTAGAGCCCACAAGATTAGAGAATACGCTGGACCTCATCTTCACCAACAATGATGATCTGATACGAAATGTCATCATATCAAAAACAATATACTCAGATCACAACATAATAGAGGTCCAGACATGCATGCGGGGAGCCCCAGATCAACAAAATGTGATCAGCCGTGAGGGAGCTTTCTCCAAATTCAACTTCAATAACAAAAACATAAGGTGGGACCAAGTAAACCAAGTCCTAAATGATATAAACTGGGAAGATTGCCTAAGCATCACGGATCCCAACCTATGTCTAGAACAAATTAACTCTGTGGTACTTGAGGTTTGCTCAAGGCAAATTCCCTTAAGGAAAAGGAGGAGAAGATGCAAACTAGAAAGAGAGGCGCTCCCTATACAGGCGAAGGCACAGAATAATGGAGCGGCTACAGGAGGCCAATATCTCTGAAATACGTAGGGAGACACTAGTCAGAGAAATAGCAAACATCGAATTAAAACTAAAGGAATCTTATAGGAATCAAGAGACACGGGAAGAACTAAGAGCCATAAATGAAATTGAAAGAAACCCTAAGTATTTCTTTTCCTATGCAAAATCAAAGTCGAGAACAACAACCAGTATTGGGCCCCTACTTAAACCGGATGGGTCCTACACAGATGACAGCAAGGAAATGAGTGAGTTACTTAAATCCCAGTATGACTCAGTCTTTAGCGAGCCACTAACCAGACTGAAAATCGAAAACCTAAATGATTTTTTTATGAGAGTGCCACAGAACTTGACAGACGCATGCCTTTCTGACATCATCACGACGCCAAATGACTTCGAAAAGGCAATAAATGACATGCCCATGCACTCCGCTCCAGGCCCAGACTCATGGACTCCGTGTTCATCAAGAACTGCAAGAAGCCACTATCACATGCTTTTAACATCCTATGGAGAGGGAGCATGGACACTGGGATCGTCCCGCAGCTACTAAAAACAACAGACATAGCCCCGCTCCACAAAGGGGGCAGTAAAGCAATAGCAAAGAACTACAGACCAACTGCACTAACGTCCCATATCATAAAAATCTTTGAAAGGGTTCTAAGAAGCAAGATCGCCACCCATCTTGATACCCATCAATTGCACAACCCAGGACAGCATGGGTTTAGAGCAGGCCGCTCCTGTCTGTCCCAACTACTGGAAAACTACGACAAGGTCCTGGATGCTCTAGAAGATAAACAGAATGCAGATGTTATATACACAGATTTTGCAAAAGCCTTTGACAAGTGTGACCATGGTGTAATAGCACACAAAATGCGTGATAAAGGCATAACAGGAAAAGTTGGTAGATGGATCTATAATTTCCTAACACGTAGAACACAAAGAGTAGTAGTCAACAGAGTAAAGTCTGAGGCAGCTACTGTGAAAAGCTCTGTTCCACAAGGCACAGTACTTGCTCCCATCCTATTCCTCATCCTCATATCAGACATTGACAGGGATATAAGCCACAGTGCTGTGTCTTCCTTTGCAGATGACACCCGAATCTGTATGACAGTGTCCACCGTTGAAGACACTGCAAGACTCCAAGCAGACATAAACCAAATCTTTAAATGGGCTGCAGAAAACAATATGAAGTTCAATGATGAGAAATTTCAATTACTCAGATACGGAAAACGTGAAGAAATTAAAATCTCATCGGAGTACAAAACTAATTCCAACCACACAATAGAGCGAAAAACTAATGTCAAAGACCTGGGAGTGATCATGTCAGAGGTTCTCACCTTCAAGGACCATAACAATGTAGCAATTGCATCTGCTCGAAAAATGACAGGATGGATAATTAGAACCTTCAAAACCAGGGATGCCAAGCCCATGTTGACACTTTACAGATCGCTTGTTCTATCTAGGCTGGAATATTGCTGCACACTAACTGCACCTTTCAAGGCGGGTGAAATTGCTGACCTTGAAAATGTGCAGAGAACCTTCACCGCACGCATAAGTGCGATAAACCACCTCAACTACTGGGAACGCTTGAAGTTCCTAAACCTGTACTCTCTAGAACGCAGGCGGGAGAGATACATTATTATATACACATGGAAAATTCTCGAGGGCTTAGTACCAAACTTGCACACAAAAATCACTCCCTACGAAAGCAAAAGACTCGGCAGGCGATGTAACATCCCCCCAATGAAGAGCAGGGGTGCCACTAGCACGTTGAGGGACAACACAACAAGTGTCAGGGGCCCAAGATTGTTCAACTGCCTCCCAGCATACATCAGGGGGATTGCCAACAAACCCCTGGCTGTCTTCAAGCAGGCACTGGACAGGCACCTAAAGTCGGTACCTGACCAGCCGGGCTGTGGTTCGTACGTTGGACTGCGTGCGGCCAGCAGTAACAGCCTGGTTGATCAGGCTCTGGTCCAACAGGAGGCCTGGTCACGGACCGGGCCGCGGGGGCGTTGACCCCTGGACTTCTCTCCAGGTAGACTAGCCCATTGCTCCCGGCATTTTAGTCGCCTTATACGACACGCATGGCTTACGGAGGAAGAATTCTTTTCCACTTCCCCATGGACAATAGTTGAAATAAAGAAGAACAAGAGCTATTAAGAAAAAGAAGAAAAACATAGATGTGTGTATGTATATATATGCATGTGCATGCCTGTGTAGTGTAACCTACATGTAAGTAGAAGTAGATAGATATACCTGTTATCCAGCGTGTTTATGAGACAGAAAAAAGACACCAGCAATCCTACCATCATGTAAAACAGTTTCAGGTTTCTGTTTCACAGTCACCTGGCAGGACGGTAGTACCTCCCTGGGTGGTTGCTGTCTACCAACCTATTATGTTACCTTAATGAAATATGGTTACAAGACCTACATGTGTGTGCAGATTGTTTTCCATCATCTCTCTTTTGAGAAGTACAGCTGCAGGGTTTTGTGCATTTCAATTGAGCCTTCTTGCATATACATTTCCCACTACAACCTTTAGTGCTCTTGCAGCCACACTTAACCAAGGGAAGCATGGTCCACACAGAAGCCATAATCTGCTGGCCTTGCCCAGTGTTCAGCCTCATTCCTCAGGAGTTTCTGGACCTGGACCACATCACTTGTGGTCCAGATCCAAGCTTGATGGACTGCTCGTTTTGAGTGCTCAATGTGTCTTGTTCAGGTACAAAGTTTTTTCACTGATTTGCATTTGTGGCAGAAGGAATTATGTGCCAGCCTTGGTGGAGTGCAGATGTCCCACTCTCGCCTGGACATCTGTGACAAATTTTCCCTTTTCTCCCTGGGATGCTTGTCCTCATCTTATTCTGCCTGCTGGGCACATTAATGGCTGGGGCACCTTTCATCAGGTCCATTTTTCTGCTCTGTGAATATTTCATAGTTTCGGTGGGAAGCTGGCTGCTCAGTCAGGTATGGCTGTCTTGCTCTGCTGGGGCTAAGCAAATTGGCCCACCTGACCTAATTGGGAACCGTTTTGTCCCATTTCTATTTGCAAAAGGAACTCTTTTTTTTCTCTTTCCTTTCATTACCCAGCTTTGGACAATATGTCTTCCCAGTACACCAGAAAGCAGGGCTTGTGGGTGCTTATGGCTCAGTTGGTAGCATCCTCAATTCACACCGAGGGACTGGTGACAACTCCCCACCACAGGTGACATGTTGGGCATGTTTCTTTACACCTAGCAGTAAAAGATAAATGGGTGTTAGTTTACTGTTGTGGGTTACATCCTGGGGAAAAAGATTAAAGGAGCCCAAAAGCAATAAGATTGACAGCTCCTGATGAAGCACAGACGTTATTGGGTTATCTTGAGTGGCTAACCTTCCGGGATAAAAATCTGAACAAAATTTTATCTTTTCCTACCACAAAAGCTGTCAGTGGCCCTTAACACCCTGAGAGGATGATGTAATATAGATGATTTGGATTATCATCTGGTCATGTTTCCTTTACCAGCCATAAATTAAACCTTAAGTCAACTTGAAAATTACTTCTTCAAAACTGAGAGAGTATATCATTATTACAAGCTTTTCTTTTATTTTAATAGACTCATTTTCTATTGTAATTTTTCTGATATTTTTTTCCAATTTTAGCAATTCTCATTACACTGTCTTTTATTGTAACACTTTCCCCAACTTGCAGCTCATACCAATTTACTGATTTTTTATAAGTACAGTGGACCCCCGAGTTTCGTAAAAACTTCACTCCTGAAGTCTGCTCAAGTGCCATTACCGAACGAATTTACTCCCTTAAGGAAAAATTTCACGTAGGTTAGTCTATTTCAGACCCCCAAAAATACACTTCCACAAGAACTTACAAAATTATACTTACATAATTGCACGATTTCCGGGGTATTCGTTAACCGAGGGTCCACTGTACAGTATTCTTGGGTTATGGATATCATCACTATCTTTGGTGTCATTCAGCCTTGTTGTTAACTGTCACTTTGCACCAATCAGCGTAGTCCTAGTAAAAGTTTTTTCTGCATTTTTGTCTTTATAACTATAAGTCATCCTGCCTCAGTGGGAAACGGCCGACGTGTTAAAAAAAACTGTAAGTGTCAGCACTATGCCTTTATATCCAGCCACTTTTATTTCTTAAAACATAACTTTCGCTCTAAGTTTTGAGTCTCTACGCACCACCTTTTAGTAGTTCCCCTGCAGCAGCATTTACTGTGAAAGGCAGTAAGCTGACATGAAATAAATTAAGTGACACATAGACGGAGCAAGTCTTTATTAACAATGTTTTCCTCAGTGAGAGCTGTATTGAATAGCTTGGGAAAGCTTTCACTGTGTGTAAGTTTTTTTAATTAAGGCTTGCTCTGTCTATATGTTTTTGATATACATTTATTATTAAAACATTCGTTATCCCTTTCCTGATAACCCTTACATGTTAAAATGCAGTGGTACCCCGAGTTTCGGCCATAATTCGTTCCAGAAAGCTGTTCGAGTGCCATTACTGAACGAATTTGTTCCCATAAGGAATAATGTAAATTAGATTAGTCCGTTTCAGACACCCAAAAATACACTTACAATAATACACTTACATAATTGTTCGAGTTGGGAGCTGTACGAAACTCGGGGTACCACTGTACCTTCCTTTCTCAGTGGCTCATGTTATCACACGTTGTAAAATTTATTACACTAAATTTCTTATGTACTGGGTTTTTTTTTTTCAAGACACTGTCTGTCTCCCACTGAGGTAGGGTGATCTGAAAACGAAACACCTGCACTATCATTCACTCCACTGTCTTACCAGAGGCATGCTGATACTACAGTTCAGATGCCCCTCCAAATTGCAAATATCCCCATCCCTCCTTCAGAGTGCAGACACTGTACTCCTACCTCCAGAACTTACCTGGCTCACACTCCAATAGCTTGTTAAGTCTCAAAAGCCACTTGCCTCCACTCATCCCTATCCAACACGCTCATACATGTTTGCTGGATGTCCAAGCCCCTCGCCCACTAAACTTCCTTTACCCTCTCCCTCCTACTTTCCAAGGGTGACTCCTCTCCTGACTTCCCTTCGCTACAAATTTATACACCCTCCAAGTTATCCTATTTTGCTCCTTCCTCTCTAAATGTCCAAACCATCTCAACAACCCCTCCTCAGTCCTCTGGATAATACTTCTAGTAACTCTGTACTTCCTCCTAATCTCCAATCTATGAATTCTCTGAATATTTACACCACACATTGCCCTTTGTCATGACATCTACACTGTCTCCAGCCTCCTCCTCGCTGCAACATTCTGAACCCATGCTTCACACTCATATAAGAATGTTGGTACCACTGTACTCTCATACATTCCTCCTTTTTACCCCCATGGATAACATAATTTGACTCCACAGATGCCTCAATGCACCACTCACTATTTTTTTCTTCATCAGTTCAATGGTTCACCTTCTTTCATATATCTATCTGCCAATAAGTCTATTCCCAAGTACCTGAACACATTCACTTCCTCCATACTCTCTCCTTCCAATCTGATATCCAGTCTTTCATTACCTAACTCGTTTGTTACCCTCATCACCTTGCTCTTTCCTATGTTCACTTTTAATTTCCTTCCTTTACATACCCTCCCAGATACGTCCACCAACCTTTGCAACTCCTCTTCAGAATCTCTCAAAAGCACAATATCATCAGCAAAAAGTAACTGACAGCTCACATTTTGTATTAGATTCTGCATATTTTAATCTCACACCTCTCCCCAATGCCCTAGTATTCACCTCTTTTCCAACCCCATCCATAAATATGTTAAACAACCAGGGTGACATCACACATCCCTGTCTAAGGCCTGCTTTTACTGGAAAATAATTTCCCTCTCCCTATATTTCCTTAAATCTTACCCTAACTACCTCCTCTTCTAGTTTATATACTTTCACCTCTCTCTTGTTGATACCATTTTCCTTGTACCCTATCTACCTCTTACTCTCACTGTAGCTACAACTAAATAATGATCTGATATATCTGTTGCCCCTCTATCAGCATGCACATCCAGAATTCTACCCATCAACCTTTTATCCACCAATACTGTTTTATAATTGAATATTAATGCATGTGCCTTTTTTCCTAAAATTTCTATGCTTTAGTGGTTTTGAGAATTTTATTATTTTTTTTTTTTTATAAATCTTATATCTCCCAACTACAATTTGTCACATTTTCAATTCTTCTGGACATTGTTAAAAAATTAACACTGGAAGATTTTTGCATGTACTGTACTGTATTTTTATATTTAACATGAGTTTGCTTTCTTTTCAGTATGAAACTAAAAGTCATACTGGAAGGTGATGAAGAGCAGAGTGGATGAATTATTTCATCTTGAGTATGCAGCCCGTCCTCTTAAGCAACAGTCGTAATTCTGACTGTTCATGAGCAGTCAGTTTTTGCACCTAAAACATTTAGCTATTTCATTTTAACATCAAATTTCAAATTTAAATTTGGTTAGGCTAGATGAAAAAAAAAGACGTTGTCTATCATTCAAAAGTAACCAAATATAAGATAAGACAACACCATGAAATGAAATTGTAATGAAGGTGGAAAAAACAAATGAAGGAGAGCAGTAAACGAGAACCACTCAGTGGTGCACTGTCTTCATCAGTTTTTTCACCTAATTAAAATTACATATAGTATTGGCATTTAAGTATGTTATACATAATTAGTTAACTTTAATTGCTAGAGAACAATCTAATTTAACCAAACCTAAATAACTTAAATTGAGAAATTTGACAAAAACTGTATGTGAGGAAATCCTCAAATAATTTGCGAGGATGGGTCAGTTGCCTAAAGATTTTTATTCTTAATCCCTAGCTATCTTTCCACAAGTGCACAGACATCATTATCCAATTATCCACCAAACTGCATCATTCCCACTTAACTTTAAGAGTACAGGCATCATACCTCCCACCTACAAAACACTAGCCTGTCTAACTGTTTTTTCTAAATTAACTCAAAGATTGCATGATGGATTTGATCCATGCTAACACTTGAGCCACTGCATATCTTTAGACATTTCGTATATTTTTATGTACGTATTAGCTAACTACAATATTGCTTAATATTGCTGCATACAATGAAACCTCTCATTAATGGACTGATAGGAGGAAAGGGGTGTATGATAGTACAGTGGACCCTCACTATTCGAACACTCCAAAACTCACCCTCATTCCAGAATGCTGTTCAAGTGTGTTACCAAACGAATTTATTCCCATAAGGAATGATGTAATTAGATTGGTCCATTTCAGACCCCCAAAAATACACTTATAAAAGCACTTACAATAATAAACTTACATAAAAGGGCGAGTTTTGGAGTGTTCGAATAGCGAGGGTCCACTGTATTTCCAATTGTCAGAATCTCCCGAATTATGAAATTAATATTTTCCGGTTGTCTTCTGAAGTAGTGGACTTCGTCTGCTAATGCAGTAGACAACCAGACACTAAGAATACAGATAGTACCTGTAGTACTACATACAGTACTGTATAGTGATTTTATAGTAGTCTACATAATTTATAGTAATTTTGCTTACCTTTTCATGGTGTGGAGATGAGGCATAAACTGCCGTGACCATGGGCCATTTTCTTGTGCTTTCTAGGTCCAACTGTTGAACCTTTATGACTGCATCTACACTAAACTGAAGAGCATAGGCTGTAAGTTTGTCCTTGCTTTTATAGATATCAAACACTATTGGTTTCTTAATACTACCATATTCCTCATATCCCCATGCCTATGAGACAACAGACTCAACTTTCTTTATTAATTTAAGTTTCTCATTAACATTGAGTACTGCATGTTTCCTCTTGGTATCACCACTTGCTTCAGAAGCCATTGTTAATTGCAGTTTACTTAATATGTTAATAAAGTCACACAAAACACTCTAAATCAAGGGAAAATTAGAGACTGAATGATGAGTGTATGAGTGAGTGACCACAAACAATAATCCAGCGCAGGTGGTCTATGACTCAGGGAACAATGAAAATGGACAAGTCTTGCACATGGCCATTTTGGCCTGTACTGGACAAATTTTAGAGTTAGCAGACTTGTCCAGACAACTGGATACTATCGCTACAGACAAAATGAGAAATTGCAAGCATTTGTTCTCGTTGCCCGATAATTAGTACGTACGTATGTTTATCCGGCAAATTTTTTTTGTCCGAAATTCATTAATGAGAGGTTTTACTGCATTATTATAATAATAATTTTTTTTTTTTTTCAACAAGTCAGCCGTCTCCCACCGAGGCAGGGTGACCCAAAAAGAAAAAAAATCCCTAAAAAGAAAATCCCCAAAAAGAAAATACTTTCATCATCATTCAACACTTTCACCACACTCATACATAATCACTGTCTTTGCAGAGGCGCTCAGATACGACAGCTGAGAATAGTCCCTCCCAGCTGTCACTATCCCAGACCCCTCCTTTAAAGTGCAGGCATTGTACTTCCCATTTCCAGGACTCAAGTCCAACTAAATCAATTAACTGGTTTCCCTGAATCCCTTCACAAAATGTTACCCTGCTCACACTCCAACAGCTCGTCAGGTCCCAAAAACCATTCGTCTCCATTCACTCCTATCTAACACGCTCACACACGCTTGCTGGAAGTCCAAGCCCCTCGCCCACAAAACCTCCTTTACCCCCTCCCTCCAACCTTTTCTAGGACGACCCCTACCCCGCCTTCCTAACCCTACAGATTTATACGCTCTCCAAGTCATTCTACTTTGATCCATTCTCTCTAAATGCCCAAACCACCTCAACAACCCCTCTTCAGCCCTCTGACAAATACTTTTAGTAACTCTACAACTTCTCCTAATTTCCACATTCTGAATTTTCTGCATAATATTTACACCACACATTGCCCTTAGACAGGACATCTCCACTGCCTCCAGCCTCCTCCTCGCTGCAGCATTTGCAACCCATGCTTCACACCCATATAAGAGTGTTGGTACCACTATACTTTTGTACATTCCCTTCTTTGCCTCCATGGATAATAATTATTATTATTATTTTTATTATTATTATGGATCATACAACACCTGGAGAATCAAAAGTTATTAGGTTTAATTCACTGAAGGAAAGGTCAAATCTGATTCCTTGGATGAGAAGCCCCTTCCGGCATCAAGGAACCTTCCTTGAGGGAGTATTTATATAAATAAATGAGTACAAATAAGAAGAATGAGTCTGCTAATTAAAACAGTGCAACAGAGAGCACAAAGTTGTTATTTCTTTAAGTACTGCCAACAGAATACTGTGACTGATCAAGTGCTTTGCTGGATTGGTCCATTGCTAGCACACTCAGCTCACACACTGAGGTCTGGGGGTTGATATCCCAGTACGGGTGGAAACATTAAGATGTGTTTCTTTAAGACACCTGCTGTCCATGTTCAGGTATCAGTAAAATAGTTACCCAAGTATTAATTGACTGGTGTGGGTCACATCCTGGGACCAAAATGACTTAATTTGCCTGAAATGCTCTGCATAATAAGGGGCTTTCTCTATAGTAGTATGTCATTGATGTCAGCTAGGCCTGTATATCTTGTACATGTACTTGTAGAAATAAAGATTATTATTATTATTGACAATCTGCCATTAAGTGGCAGCCAAGTGATTCTGGCATATTCCTGGCATATTCCTGGCATATTCACAGGAGGTCCCTGTGATGCTAAGGTTCGCTCATGCTGGTAAAAAAAACAAAAGCTTATTTCCACAAGATACATTACATGGTTTTACAAGATTGGGTTATCTTTACCTCAGACATCCAATTGTACACAACAAAGCAGCCCAACAGGCAACCCCTCCAGTGATTGAAGCAGTTGATCCATACAGAACTTCTACAATGGCATTTATTAGTTTGTATCCTTACCGACAGTTAAAATGGCAGGATAGATTGTACACACCGTTGCTATTAGAGGGTGCTTGTCAATGGTACATGGTGGGTAAAAGGTGTGTGAAATCTCTGCTACTGTACAACAATTTTGTTCCCACGGCCCGGTCACAGACCACCATGGACCAGGGAGTTAAAAGATAATGCATAGTTTACTGTTATTTTATAAACATTATTATTACTGAATTTAGGGAAAAGTGCCAAACCTGCAGCGATCATACAGTGCCTAAGGAATGGAAGGCAATCAGGCTCAATCCAAGGAAAGGGATGACAGATCCAATTCCTTGGATCAAGAGCCCTCACCAGCTTCAGGGAACCTCCATTAACCCTTTGGGGGTCGACAGGCCTTCTCGGAAACCTGTTCCTGGGGTCGAAAATTTTTTGAAAAAAAAAAAATTCTTATGAAATGATAGAGAATCTTTTTCCGATCATAACACCACCAAAATTATGAAATTTGATCGAAAACTAACGGAATTATGCTTTCACGAAGTTAGCGGTATCGATGACATTTGCACATCGGCGATTTCGCCCACTTTGAGCCCTATTTTCGACAAATTTCAATGTTTCAGTCTACTAAAATTATAGCTATTTCGCTAGAACTCCATTTCTTCTATCGATTGAGTACAAGAAACCACCTATTTACCAATTTCAACTATGCAAAATAGTGGTCAGAAAATGGCAATTTGGCCAATTTCACACAAATTTCAAACGATGCCAATTTCAAAAATAGGGTCCAGAATAAACAAGGCAGACATTCCTGGCACTAAAATAACATCTTCTCTGTTCATTAGTCACGTCTCCAGGCCCCTCTTACATTACTTTTGCGTTTCATTTTGAATTTTTATTCTCACAAAAAATAGAAGATTTACTGTTATGTATACAACTGCATCATTGTAAAAATAGTATAAATAATATCAGAGCACTTGTGTATAAATATTAGACTCGCCAGTTGATGTGTATTGGACGCATGGTGTGATTTGTTTACTCTTGAACATTGTCAAAAATCAAACATTTTCGCTACTTTGAGCTCAATTTCAAGGTACTTGTCATTGTCAAACCAATCAAAATCATCTCTATTTCTGTAATATATCTTCCATCATTCTATCACATGAGACCAAGAAAACGAGAATACATCAATAAATACCATACGAAAATAGACTGCAAAGTCGCTGTTTTAAACCAAAAAAACAGTCAGAGTTTTTTTTCTCTCATTATGCAGTGTGTGGTGCAGGATTTTTTTATACTGCGCACACTGACCACATAGACCCATTCTTTCATATGTAGGGCTACCAGCCGTTTCCAGGCAGTGCAGAACAACATGACGTTCAATGGTGATAAGTTCCAGCTGCTTAGGTATGGAAAGAATGAAGAACTCAAAAGGATCCACCGGGAGGCCTGGTCGTGGCCCGGGCCGCGGGGGCGTTGATTCCCGGAATGCCCTTTAATTTGAGGCCACTAGAATTTACGCATACTAGTACGGCACCGACCCCTGCTCGTAAAACATACTAGTACGGCACCGACCCCGAAAGGGTTAAAGGGATACCTTATTCATAAAAGCATTAAACCAATATGGGTCATTCATCACTCCTTTAAAGGTACAGTATAGAAGTAAAGTGTACAAATAATGTATCCTGTAGAAGAGAGACAGTAAGGTAAAAAAAAAGTGACATGAAACACTGGATATTTAAGGTAAATGATGTAAATCATTTTTTTTTGACTTCCAATATTATCTCATACAGAACTTTCTTCAGGACATTTCACATCACTGCCTGAAATGCTCATGTATGCTAGTGGCTTTCTTTGTGCATAACAATATTTTACTACATGTAAACTGAACATTGTATACTAGGCAAAGAAATAAAATTTTGAATTTTGAATCATCACATTTAGGGGAAGTGCTAAACCCATAGGGTCATACAGTTCCAAGGAAAAAAAAAAAGAGACAATTCACAAATTTGCTTATTAAGACATTATAATTTAAATCCTGTATATTTTAATATACAGTGGTACCTTGACTTACAAGTGCCCCATCTTACGAGTTTTTTAAGTTATGATCCGTTGCTCGGCCGATTTTTTGCTTTGAGTTGCAAGCCAAAATCCGAGTTACGAGCGAGCTTCAGATACTCCGCCACTAATTGGCGGCGTATCTGAAGTCAAATCCAACTCTGTACCCAGATTAATGTCAGGTACTTGGTCCCATCCCACATGCTCTTCCAAGACATAACTGGAAGGATAATACTCCCACACTAATCCCAGATTGTAGTGAGGCACCTCGTCCCTTGTTTGGTTCTCGTATAAATCCGGGGAAGAGGTAACCTCCATTTCCAGAAACATTAATTAAGGTGGGTGGAGTACTGATAGTGGTGGGTGGAGTAGTCATGGTGGTTGGTGGAGTAGTCATGGTGGTGGGTGGAGTAGATATGGTGGTGGGTGGAGTAGATATGGTGGTGGGTGGAGTAGTGAGGGTGGTGGATGGAGTAGTGATAATGGTGGGTGGAGTAGATATGGTGGTGGGTGGAATAGTGAGGGTGGTGGGTGTAGTAGAGATGGTGATGGGTGGAGTAGTGAAGGTGGTGGGTGGAATAGAGATGGTGGTGGGTGGAGTAGAGATGGTGGTGGGTGGAGTAGAGATGGTGGTGGGTGGAGTAGTGATAATGGTGGGTGGAGTAGTTATAATGGTGGGTGGAGTAGATATGGTGGTGGGTGGAGTAGTGAGGATGGTGGGTGTAGTAGAGATGGTGGTGGGTGGAGTAGTGAAGGTGGTGGGTGGAGTATACAATATTTCTTATTTATAAATACATTTTTCTTATTTAAAAACCCGTATTAAAAAAAATGGGTGGTTTTTTGGGGGCTGGGACGGATTAATGGCATTTCAATTAATTTCAATGAGGAAAATTTATTTGATATACGAACAAATTGAGTTACGAGCTGGGTCACAGAATGAATTAAACTCGTAAGTCAGGGTACCACTGTATTCAGTAAAACAGAACTGGCTTTCACTAGTCCATTCTTTCTTTCCTTCCTCTTACTGATTAATTCTCTTCTTAGCCTCCTAAATTCAGTTTGGATCTTTCTCATTCTTTGTTGGTAAGTTTTTCGTTCCTCTTTGGTCACTACTGTTCCCATTTTTCTCTCATGGAACATCATTTTCAAGTGTTTTTTCCTCAAACAGGCTAGTTATTGTGTGTCTGTTCTCTTTACCCAAGAACTTTCAAACTGTATCATAACATTATCTTCAAACTTAATAGGTATAGCTGTATATTGAGGAGTATTAGTGATTGTGTGTGATTGGATAGTTTCCTCTTTAAATGTTTTAACTTTTATTTTTTTATTCATCTTTAATGAGTTTTTTAGATGCCTCAGTATGAGACAGAGTAGTACAGTATTATCGTTTTCTAAAATCTCTGACTTCAGATGGGATCTTTTTCCTTTTTTTTCAAGTTTTCTATTTTTAGGAATGTATTCAGTATCATTTGTTGGTACAGTACTGACAAAATTTGTGAGTTTTCAAATTTCTAAGATGAATCATATTTTTCTAAAACTTTTGTTACAGAGCTTTTTCTTTTCAGTTTCTTCCTATTTTTGCCTTTCTTTACCTCACCACTTATATTAATAATCATGGATAAATTGCCATCATTGCAATCTTTTTGAACACCTGCCTTTATTAGGATTTTTATGCTAAGAGACTTTATTTTTATTCAAAATTAAGCTAACGATATTGCCTGTGATTTTTAGTACCCAAAGTTTCTCCTAATTCTTCATTAGCTTTACACTGTGATTCCTGTGTGCTCTCCTCTTGGCTGCTGTTAGTTTCATTTATATTCTGCTAATATAAAAATTTTGCATAATTTTTTTGCACACACAATAAGTGTCAGGGGCCCAAGATTGTTCAACTGCCTCCCAGCATACATCAGGGGGATTACCAACAAACCCCTGGCTCTCTTCAAGCAGGCACTGGACAGGCACCTCAAGTTGGTACCTGATCAGCCGGGCTGTGGTTCGTACGTTGGACTGTGTGCGGCCAGCAGTAACAGCCTGGTTGATCAGGCTCTGGTCCAACAGGAGGCCTGGTCACAGACCGGGCCGCGGGGGCGTTGACCCCTGGAATTCTCTCCAGGTAGACATCCCAGTTGAGCAGGAAAAAAATGATTTGAAAAAGTACATTCAGTACAGTATAAAAAATTACAGTTAGTAAAGAAGAAAGGGTCCCACTCACAAAAACAAAATGAAATTAAAAAAATATATATTATATGACCATGTAAAATTAAATAAAGTACTAGACTGTATTGATGTACAGTATTTATGTAAGCTTATAATACACACAGCTATTTAAATGATATGTTTTAATTAAGGAAATGCATATTGATAACACTGGTCTACAGTTAAAATGCTTTGGAAATAAAACTAGTCATTCTTTGCTACAGCAATTTTAAGTCACTGATTGCAGAAATGATGCTTAAAATTGAAAATTGGCTGGTTGCTATTAGCCTTGACTTGGGAAGGGAGGGAGGAGGGTATATAAACTGTACAGAGAAAAGGCTCGTGATTCAAGCCCAATATGCATAATTGTTTAAATAATACATACACTTTCCTATATTTCTCATCAGTAACACTGGTACATTGTCTTTTGTATCACAAAAACATGACTATAACTGCTGTGATTAGGAAACCCTTTCACCTATATTTTGGCTGTAAGACAAGATTAGGCCAAGAGCTGAGCCCCACACACATGCTGCAATACCTGTTCAACAAACCTTTGCCAGTAGTTGAATTGGAAAAGGAAATCTATGCTTTTTGCAGTGCCAAGAGTGTGGAGGGAGCCAACATATCATGTAAGTGATTGTTACTTCTGCATGGTGCTTCCAGTCAGGGAAGGTATTTGCAAGATAAAAAGGTGAACTGTACAATATCCAAATATTGTAGGACCCCCATTTCCACAGGGAATACATTCCAAGGACCTGCCAGGGATACTGAAACGGTGAATAGTAGCAAACTCTATATATAAGGCCTATACGTACCTATTATAAAGTTTAACTAATAAATTATGCACAATAAATGGAGAATTATCACTTTTTCACTGATGGGAAGCACTTCATGGCTTCTCTTAAGCTTTGAAGAACTGCCAGCTTTTCTACTTTTGTGCCTTGAGGCGATTATTATGCAAAATTAAGAGGTATTTTTGGGCCACAGTAAACCATGGATAGCTGAAACCACAGACACCGAATCAGTGGATACAAGGGTTCTACTGTATACACTGCTATATGCCCTGTACCTCATAGCAAATAACTACTCATCCTGAGCCCCTGAACTCAATTCTCCATTGAATCAGAGATAAGATAAAATATGAGGATGACAGAACCTGCGAAATTTGTGAGTCTTCAACTTCGTAAGACCCTGAATTTGTTTATGAGATCTAAACTGCACATAATTCAGAATGAGTTAAATGACCTTATCGGATATTTAGAACTGCCAAAGAGTAAGGTAGAACTGCTGGGCTCCAGATTGCAGCAGTGGGATCTCATCACTGCAGAGCAGTTAGCAATGAACATTTCCACCTGGACATCACAGTCAGGAAAAATGGAGTCATCATTGTTAGCAGATTACTGATGGACAATAACAAGAGATGGTTAAGAGGTGGAATACAAGAGACAAGCATTTAGGTGGGTCCTCCTTATACAGTAGATTAGGTTCTAGACTACTGATGTAAAGCAAAAGCTGTTGGTTGCCTGGCTGGTTCTGAACTGTTGTAATGTCATTTCAGGTAAAATTAACTGCACATATGAACTGCATTACTTTTTTAACAAGACTCTTATACGTGAGTACTTCAGTGCTGATGAGGGAAACCTCATCAGCATACTTTCCCTTGAATCAAACTTGATTATCTCGTATTCCCCAGATGCTGTATGACTCCTACAGGTTTAGCACTTCACAATGAATATAATAATTTCTAAATAAGACACCTTAATGCTTTTAAACTGGCACTTAGTTTCCTAAGATCAGTAGATATATGAAAATTTATTATTATGAAATATGTTGAGCTAGGTGTGACCAATAAGGCCATAATTATTTTAAACACATAGTTGTTGTATTGTAAAACGATTAAGAACGAGCACTGCAGCAGGCATACTGGCCCATGCTAGGCAGGTCCAAGTCACTGTGGAGCACTCCATCAGACCCACCAGCACAAGCTAGTCAGGTCCAACTCACACCCACCTACACCCACTCATGTATCTGTCTGACCTAATTTTAAAATGACACGTTTTAACTTCAGTGATGCTACTCGGGAGTTTGTTCAACTCATCCACAACTCTATTACCAAACTATCATAGTTCTTTTTTTATATTGAAAACCCCAAAAGTTAGGAAAGATTTTTAATTAATTTGTTCTAATTTATGAATTTTGGATAAATATCACAAAACAATTTATTCACGCAGCTTTTACAATGTACCAGGTTCATCCCTGTCTGCATCTCATATCTACAAAAATGCAAGCACACAAAAAAAAAAAAAAAAATTATATGTACAGTGTGTGTGTCATTATTCCTCCATCTAAAGTACTGGTGGGCACATCCATACCTGTGATTGGTTTTGAGAGTCTTCCTACTCTTGCAGCTTGGCTTGGGGCCAGGCTTTTCTGGTGCTTGTCTGGTCAATCAGGCAGTTGCTGTTGGCAGCCTGCTGGCTCACATACATCACAGCCTGGTTGATCTGGCACTAGGAGGAGATAGTCATTTATTTTCTTCTTGAAGACTTCTACACTTGTTACTGTACTATTTCTGGTATCTGTTGGTACAGTACTAAGCTGAATAGGTTCACAGAAGCTGATACAGTGTTCATGTACTCACCTAGTTGTGGTTGCAGGGGTCGAGTCAAAGCTCCTGGCCCAGCCTCTTCACTGGCTGCTACTGGGTCACTCTCCCTGCGCCATGAGCTTTATCATACCTCTGCTTAAAGCTATGTATAGAGCCTGCCTCCACTACATCGCTTCCTAAACTATTCCACTTCCCGACCACTCTGTGACTGAAGAAATACTTCCTAACATCTCTGTGATTCATCTGAGTCTTCAACTTCCAACTGTGTCCCCTTGTTGCTGTGTCCCATCTCTGGAACATTCTGTCTCTGTCCACTTTGTCAATTCCTCTCAGTATCTTATATGTTGTTATCATGTCCCCCCTATCTCTCCTGTCCTCCAGTGTCGTCAAGTCGATTTCCCTTAACCTCCCCTCGTAGGACATACCCCTTAGCTCATACCCATGGCTCCCATGATTTTTACTGGGTTCAGTTTACATTTCCTCCCACACCTCTTAACAGTATGTTGCCAGGGAGTGTAGGTTTGGCACTAAACTCTCCAGTATCTTCCACTTACATATTATCATATCATGTCTGCTAGTCCCTGGACCCATTATGTACCTCTGTAATCTTTTGACTACCGCCCACAGGATGGGTATGGGGTGCATAATAAAGATGTTAAACTAATTCTGTCTATCCTCTGCTTCAGAGAGTACGTATTCAGTACTCTTTGGCATTCTCACTATGACCCTTGTGGGTTTAGCACTTAGTTTTGATTGTAATAATAGTTTGATTAGACATTCTCAGTAGTTTAAAGAATAAGGATAAAGGTTTATTTCTTTGAAAAGGTTACAAAGTTTAATTACAATTTTGGTTTGCTAAGTATAAAGAAAGCCACTATCATGCTGGGGCATTTTGGGCAGACTAATCCTAATACAGCACATAGAAACTATACTTAAAACTAGACAAGATAATAAATAGTACATAGTAATTACTTAAAACTAGACAAGAAATAGTGGTTAACTGTATTACATTATTTAATCTTCATACTAATGCGAGGTAGTTAAAGTGGAGGTTTATAAGTGTACAGTAATCTTGATGTTGCACATAAAAACAATATTACAAATAATGTTCAGGCAGTAATATTTCATGGATTGGCAGAAGTTAAAAACGTAGGGGTCACATAATATAAATAATTAGCAGTTGTTTTGGTTGATTTAAATGAGTTACTGGCTCTCCTGCTTAAGGACCCCAATGGAAATAGGTCACTGACTTTTTTTTGGGTTATCCCAGGTAATCTACACATACGTTAGTTACCATTTTGTCCTAGGCACATGTCTATTAGACACTAGGCCTGTTGTATGTATGTGTGTGTATGTGTGTGTAAGGAAACACTTCGAAATGTTTCTGCCCCACCGGGAATTGAACCCGGCGTATGACGTATGCTGCTATGTAGGATAACCTATGTAACTGTATTTATGTGTACCTGTACCTGAATAAAAAACTACTTGCCCTAAATGGAGCTGTCAGCTCTGAACAGTACTAGCGCTGTATGGCCGACCCTTATGAGTTTAGCGCTTAGTTATTATTATAATAGGTAATAATTTCAACGGCACTATGAGAGCACAAGTGATCTGAGCAGTGTCACCATTGGCAATATTTTTTGCTTTGAAAGTTATTGTCCATCACGTTATTTTCTAGCTTGCAGCATTTGCCTCATCGAATTATCTTAAATGATAAGTTAGACTGGATAAGTTTGCTATCTGGTCTACAATTGTCTCTAGCAAGAAGTAATTCTTTTAGTTTTTCATTATACAGTAGGCATCATAAATATGCACACAAGGAAAAAGATCTTGGGGTGAGTATAATACCGAACACATCTCCTGAGGCGCACATCAATCAGATAACTGCTGCAGCATACGGGCGGCTGGCAAACCTAAGAATAGCGTTCCAATACCTCATTAAGGAATCATTCAAGACTCTGTACACCATATACGTCAGGCCCATACTGGAGTATGCAGCACCAGTTTGGAACCCACACCTGGTCAAGCACGTCAAGAAATTAGAGAAAGTGCAAAGGTTTGCAACAAGACTAGTCCCAGAGCTAAGGGGATTGTCCTACGAAGAAAGGTTAAGGGAAATCGGCCTGACGACACTAGAGGACAGGAGGGTTAGGGGAGACATGATAACGACATATAAAATACTGCGAGGAATAGATAAGGTGGACAGAGACAAGATGTTCCAGAGAGGGGACACAGAAACAAGGGGTCACACTTGGAAGTTGAAGACTCCTATGAGTCAAAGGGATGTTAGGAAGTATTTCTTTAGTCATAGAGTTGTCAGGAAGTGGAATAGCCTAGAAAGCGACATAGTGGAGGCAGGAACCATACATAGTTTTAAGACAAGGTTTGATAAAGCTCATGGAGCAGGGAGAGAGAGGACCTAGTAGCAATCAGTGAAGAGGTGAGGCCAGGAGCTATGAATCGACCCCTGCAACCACAAATAGGTGAGTACAAATAGGTGAGTACAGTTCCTAAACCTGTACTCCCTAGAACGTAGGCGGGAGAGATACATGATTATATACACCTGGAAAATCCTAGAGGGATTAGTACCAAACTAACACACGAAAATCACTCCTTATGAAAGCAAAAGACTCAACAGACGATGTAACATCCTCCCAATGAAAAGCAGGGGCGCCACGAGTACACTGAGAGACAACACAATAAGTGTCAGGGGCCCAAGACTGTTCAACTGCCTCCCAGCATACATAAAGGGGATTACCAATAGACCCCTGGCTGTTTTCAAGCAGGCACTGGACAAGCACCTAAAGTCAGTACCTGACCAGCGACGGTCTGGAGTTTTGAGACTCTCTGACCGCGGGTTTGAACCCCACCCGTGGTATGGTTTGTTTGCAATCGTGTCATTACGATTTTGTGAGTCAGCCGGGCTGTGGTTCGTACGTCAGTTTGCGTGCGGCCAACAGTAACAGCCTGGTTGATCAGGCCCTGATTCACCATGAGGCGTGGTCACAGACTGGGCCGCGGGGGAGTTGACCCCCAGAACTCTCTCCAGGTATACAGCAGCCACCAGTGAAGAGGCGGGGCCAGGAGCTGTGACTCGACCCCCACAACCACAATTTGATAAGTACATACACTGTGGGGAATTGTGAGAGAAGTCTATCTGGGACACCGCCACTAGCAATAAACAAACTCCCAGGGAGATGACCGACTCGTATAAATTTTACCTCAGTCATTCCCTTTAAGGTATGTGAGAACTTTACCCGCTCCTGGCCGCACCGAGGGGGTACCTTCAATATTCTCGTTAGCCCATTGCACTCTAGACCAGTATAAATAAATTTGAGAAGATCATTTATTATAGCTATATTACGTTAAATTTAAGTGGACTGTATAGGTTGTTGAACAACTGATCACACGGAGAAGAGATAGAGAACACATAGTTCAATTAACATGACCAACACTCAAAATGGAACTCTGTGAACCAATATCTAACATTTTTAATTTATCTCTTCAAACAGGTGTAGTGTCTGATATGTGGAAGATGGCTAATGTAATTCCTATTTTTAAAGCAGGGGACAAGTCACTACCGTCTAACTACCGCCCAATAAGCCTGACCTCAATTGTAGGCAAATTACTAGAGTCAATTATAGCTGATATTATTAGAAGCCATCTAGATAACCATAATTTGATTAATGATACCCAGCATGGATTCACGAGGGGCCGTTCCTGCCTATCTAATTTATTAACCTTCTTCAGTAAAGCTTTTGAGGCTGTTGATCACGATAAAGAATTCGATATTGTTTATTTAGACTTTAGTAAGGCTTTGATAGAGTACCGCACCAGAGACTGTTAAAGAAAGTGGCAGCTCATGGCATTGGGGGAAAAGTGCTGTCATGGATCGAGTCATGGCTCACCAATAGGAAGCAGAGAGTGTGCATAAATGGGGTTAAATCCGAATGGGGACTTGTAACAAGTGGTGTTCCACAGGGATCAGTCTTAGGCCCATTGTTATTTATAATATATATCAATGACCTTGATGAGGAATTACTAGTGATATGAGCAAATTCGCCGACGACACGAAGATAGGTAGGATAATTGATTCAAACATAGATGTCATAGAACTTCAGGAAGATTTAGACAAACTTAATTCGTGGTCAGAAAAGTGGCAGATGCAGTTCAATGTAGATAAATGCAAGGTTCTGAAGCTCGGGAGTGTCCATAACCCAAGCACTTATAAGTTAAATAACGTAGAACTTAGCCATACAGATTGCGAGAAGGACTTGGGGTGATGGTAAGCAGCAACCTTAAACCAAGACAGCAATGCCTAAGCGTACGTAATAAGGCAAATAGATTACTGGGATTTATATCAAGAAGTGTTAGCAACAGAAGTCCAGAGGTTATATTACAGCTTTATACATCATTAGTAAGGCCTCACCTAGATTACGCAGCTCAGTTCTGGTCTCCATATTACAGAATGGACATAAATTCGTTAGAAAACATTCAGCGTAGAATGACTAAATTAATACATAGCATTAGAAATCTTCCTTACGAAGAAAGATTGAAGACCCTAAAATTACATTCACTTGTAAGACGTAGAATGAGGGGAGACATGATCGAGGTATACAAGTGGAAAATGGGTATTAACAAAGGGGATATAAATAAGGTCTTGAGGATATCTCTCCAAGAGAGAACCCGCAATAATGGATTCAAGTTAGATAAGTTTAGATTTAGAAAGGATATAGGAAAGTATTGGTTTGGAAATAGGGTAGTTGATGAGTGGAACAGTCTGCCTAGTAGGGTTATTGAAGCTAGGACCTTGGGTAGTTTCAAATTTAGGTTGGATAAATTCATGAGTGAGAGGGGTTGGATTTGAGTGGGACTCGCGCATGAGTGGGTAGAATTGCCAAAGCTTATTTCTTGGGTAGCATTGAAGATTGGGTTGAGCAAATATTCTGTTAGTGGGACGGATTGTGAAGGACCTGCCTAGTATGGGCCAACAGGCCTGCTGCAGTGTTCCTCCTTTCTTATGTTCTTATGTTCACCTAATTAACAGCATCATAGCGGTGTATCGTAGATCGTTGACCTAGCTAAAGTACATCTACTGTGCGTAACAATATCATTGGCCAATAACAAAGTAAACAGCAGAGCACTTAGCTTTAGATGAGGGAGTCGTTCCGTTGTTGACGTCCTCCTGCGATCTGATTCGATCGCGATGGTATTAGCTGTCTCGTCGAGTCAAGGAAGGTTAATTTCCGTGCACTCTTATACGCCCACGAGACCGAGCGTTCGTTAACATGTGGTTGGTCGGGGTAGCGAATCAGATCCTCGCACTAATCCGACCGTTTGTACTGTTTATACATATAACTTTACATATTACGTGTATCCTGGCTTAATGCCCCACTAGTTTATACACATTCACAGTCTCGATACTTGAATTTCGAGTAGATAACTTGCGATAGGTTAGTTCATTTCAATCACATCCAATATGGCGGTCGGGGTATGGCGTACCCAAGCCAGACTCACCCAGTACAATCAACCCCTGATTATTTACAACTCGGTTTCACTATTTTCACCATTTCCCAAAGTTCATCGAATATATTTCAGTCTCTTCTAAGATGAACTCCTCCGCATCAGGGTTACGACTTTATCCTGCCGTATGGTCATTTCACTCAGTTCAAATAGGCCTATGACCGCGTCACTCGCCGGCGGCACCTTATTTCACAATTATTGTCCGATTACTGGACCTCCTGGACCGATTGTCCCACTTTACAAACAAAACAAACAAACAAAACAAACAAATTTTATTTCATTGCAGGTTACATGGGTATTGGAAGTTACAATGTAAATTGAGTGCAAGGAGAGCCACTGACATGCCATGGCATTAGGGGCAGCTTATTCTAGTCCTTAAAAACTAGGTACTTAATATTAGAGAAATTTATTGAGTTTATTCTAGTTAAAAATTATTTTCAAAATTACAATATGATGAAATTTTACTGTTTAAATTATTATATAATGATATTAGATCTTAGATTGTTACAGGTGTTAAGATTCTTGAATGATAATATGGAATTGAGATTATCTTAAGGAAAATAACATTGAGCATTTTTGACATTAACTTATAATATGAGTAGGGGGTAACATAATAGTAACATATTATTAAAAATTGAGATTATCGTATAGGAAAGTAACAATGAGCATTTTTCAAAGTAGTTTATAGCATGATCATTTAGGTTTGGGTGAGTAGGTGGTTTTTGAGTTGAGTCTTAAATTGATTTT
>WNWK01004254.1:0-144698 GCA_009830355.1 Cherax destructor | reverse complement strand
TATCAGCTGAAAAGGTTTAGCTCCCGCTGTCTCTTTAATTGGTTACATTACATATTTTTTAATAATTTGGTCAAAATCTGACTAGTATCTTCATATTTTTCCATTTTAGTATAGAAGGCAGCAGCTGTCAACTATTTTTGGCTACAGACGTGAATATATCTATATTTTATGGTTTGCAGTTACATAATTAGTCATATATTTCGATTAAATAGATATTTATTGCCTAGATCTACTTAAAAAATTGAGATACTATACATTACATAGTTATATTTCAGAAAAAAAAAAATGCACGTGCTGTAGTTTTATCATTGGAGGAAATTAATATTAATTTGGGTATATTTTTATTAAATTAGATACGTAACATTAAGTAGTTGCCTTTGTCAGTTGGACATTTTTACACTTGATAACCCATTTTGTTACCTTATTTGCTTCACAACTGAAAAGACCCGGGGCCAATCCTGGGTGGGGCGAGACTATGGTTAAATCTCATGACTCCTGTTACCTAAACAGTATGTGGAGTTGTCATCCCCAGCCTAAATAAGCCAAACTAATTGGTGAGCAAGATATACGCATCACCAGTGACTTTTCAGTCCAGTAAAGATTATGTGCTGGAAACAGTGGGAGGAGGGAGGTATTTTGAGGTATTCACACCCATGTCAGGCCTAAGGGACTGATCACCTATCAAGGATATGGGACTGATCACGTATCAAAGCTGTGGGACTGATAACCTATCAAGGTTGTGGGACTGGTCACCTATCAAGGCTGTGGGACTGATCACCTATCAAGGCTGTGGGACTGGTCACCTATCAAGGCTATGGGACTGATCACCTATCAAGGTTTTGAGACTGGTCACTTATCAAGGGTGTGGGACTGGTCCCCTATCAAGGGTGTGGGACTGGTCCCCTATCAAGGGTGTGGGACTGGTCCCCTATCAAGGTGTGGGACTGGTCCCTATCAAGGTGTGGACTGGTCCCCTATCAAGGTGTGGGACTGGTCCCCTATCAAGGGTGTGGGACTGGTCCCCTATCAAGGGTGTGGGACTGGTCCCCTATCAAGGGTGTGGGACTGGTCCCCTATCAAGGGTGTGGGACTGGTCCCCTATCAAGGGTGTGGGACTGGTCCCCTATCAAGGGTGTGGGACTGGTCCCCTATCAAGGGTGTGGGACTGGTCCCCTATCAAGGTGTGGGACTGGTCCCCATCAAGTGTGGGACTGGTCCCCTATAAAAGGGTGTGGGACTGGTCCCCTATCAAGGGTGTGGGACTGGTCCCTATCAAGGTGTGGGACTGGTCCCCTATCAAGGGTGTGGGACTGGTCCCCTATCAAGGGTGTGGGACTGGTCCCCTATCAAGGGTGTGGGACTGGTCCCCTATCAAGGGTGTGGGACTGGTCCCTATCAAGGTGTGGGACTGGTCCCCTATCAAGGGTGGGACTGCCCCCATCAAGGGTGTGGGACTGGTCCCCTATCAAGGTGTGGGACTGGTCCCCTATCAAGGTGTGGGACTGGTCCCCTATCAAGGTGTGGGACTGGTCCCCTATCAGGAGTGTGGGACTGGTCCCCTATCAAGGTGTGGGACTGGTCCCCTATCAAGGGTGTGGGACTGGTCCCCTATAAAGGGGTGTGGGACTGGTCCCCATCAAGGGTGGGACTGGTCCCCGATCAAGGTGTGGGACTGGTCCCCTGTGAAGGGTGTGGGACTGGTCCCCTGTAAAGGGGTGTGGGACTGGTCCCCTGTGAAGGGTGGGACTGGTCCCCTGTGAAGGGTGTGGGACTGGTCCCCTGTGAAGGGTGTGGGACTGGTCCCCTGTGAAGGGTGTGGGACTGGTCCCCTGTGAAGGGTGGGGACTGGCCCCCTGTGAAGGGTGGGGGACTGGTCCCCTGTGAAGGGTGGGACTGGTCCCCGAGGTGGACTGTCCCCAGAAGGGTGGGGACTGGTCCCCTGGAAGGGTGTGGAACTGGTCCCCTGTGAGGTGTGGGACTGGTCCCTGTGAAGGGTGGGACTGGTCCCCTGTCAAGGTGTGGGACTGGCCCCCTGTCAAGGGTGGGACTGGCCCCGTCAAGGGTGTGGGACTGGCCCCCTGTCAAGGGTGTGGGACTGGCCCCCTATCAAGGGTGTGGGACTGGCCCCCTATCAAGGGTGTGGGACTGGCCCCCTATCAAGGGTGTGGGACTGGCCCCCTATCAAGGGTGTGGGACTGGCCCCCTATCAGGTGTGGGACTGGCCCCCTATAAAGGTGTGGGACTGGCCCCCTATCAGGCTGTGGCACTGGTCACCTAACAAGGCTGTGGACTGGTTACTTATCAAGGCAATGGAACTGATCATCTCAAAATTACTTAACTTGTACTTCTGTCTCCATTGTAATAATTGCCTGTATTCAACTGAAGGAGTTTGGGTTATAGCTACTACCACTGGCAGAACTCTGGCATTAATTTTAATTTTACAATATATATACGACCTATGCAACCATGAAATAAGTCAATATTTTGTAATAGCTTATGACTGCTACTCGGCTTATTTCGGCCATTATAGGTTAAGTAATTTTTTATTTAGGTACAGTTCACAAGTTAAGATGATTGCAGTTATCATACATATTGCACATGTATAAATTAGGTAGGATAACCTAAAAAAATTTGGGAAGTGACCTAGGGGGGTTGAATTGTAAAATATTATGCAGGTTTTGCAGTCAAGATAGTATTTCACATGTTATACTGATTACTGAACAGTACCTTATGTTAAAGTGTAATATCAAGATTTTCACATTCTATTGAAATTTTTATTGCACTTCTTGCTGTATAACCCTTGTGGTTTAGCGCTTCTTTCGATTATAATAAAAATAATATTGTACTTCTTGAATCATATTGCAAGGAAATCATGCTGTATAAAGTTGTATTATAAGAGTTTACTGTGTGTGAAACCAAGGGCATACTTCTGTTTTGTAAGATAGGAACAGTAATCAGTGTAATTTTTTTTTTCAACAAGTGGCGCCTCCCACCGAGGCAGGGTGACCCAAAAAAAAAATCTCCAAAAGAAAATACTTTCATCATCATTCAACACTTTCACCACACACATGCATAATCACTGTCTTTGCAGAGCGCCAGATACGACAGCTGAGAATAAGTCCCCCCCAGCTGTCATCTCCCAGACCCTCCTTTAAAGTTGCAGGCATTGTACTTCCCATTTCCAGGACTCAAGTCCAACTAAATCAATTAACTGGTTTCCCGAATCCCTTCACAAAATGTTACCCTGCTCACACTCCAACAGCTCGTCAGGTCCCAAAAAACCATTCGTCTCCATTCACTCCTATCTAACACGCTCACACATGCTTGCTGGAAGTCCAAGCCCTCGCCCACAAAACCTCTTTTCCCCCTCCCTCCAACCTTTTCAGGACGACCCCTACCCCGCCCCTTCCCTACAGATTTATATGCTCTCCAAGTCATTCTATTTTGATCCATTCTCTCTAAATGACCAAACCACCTCAACCCTCTTCAGCCCTCTGACAAATACTTTTAGTAACTCCACACCTCTAATTTCCACATTCCGAATTTTCTGCATAATATTTACACCACACATTGCCCTTAGACATGACATCTCCACTGCTTCCAGCCGCCTCCTTGCTGCAGCATTTGCAACCCATGCTTCACACCCACATAAGAGTGTTGGTACCACTATACTTTCGTACATTCCCTTCTTTGCCTCCATGGATAACGTTTTTGTTTCCACAGATACCTCAATGTACCACCCCATTTTTTCTTCATCAATTCTATGGTTAACCTCATCCTTCATAAACCCCTGCATGTGGGGTTAGGGGAATGCATAGTTATGAGAGTGACATGTCTTTTGAGCTTAACTGACAGAATTGAATCTCACGATTCCTTGTGCTGAAGGACACATGCGAGTTGAGTACCTCATATAAAATAATCTCTTAGGTGTAAAAGATAAATTACACTGGGCCCCCCTCCAAAAAAAAAGGATTAAGTTCACATTTAAAAGCATGTTTCTAACTAATTTGGCCCCTCAAGGAAGGTTCCTTGATGTTGGTGAGGGGCTCTTGATCTAGGGAATTGGATATGTTCTCCAGTTCCCAGAATATTTGGATACCCTCTCGACATGGACCCATCCCATTTGACTTAAGCGAGCATATCGTCAAGCACAAGAGACTTAAAGGAAAATCCCAAATTATTGCCAGTTGGGTGGGCCCTGTGCCCCTCCCCCGAAATATCTGGGTGCCTGGCCTGCCTTCCATCCCCCCTCCCACAGGCGCTGTATAATCCTACGGGTTTAGCGCTCCCCCGTGATTATAATAATAACTAATTTGGGGATGCGGGAATTCAAATCTGAACTTAATTTTGCTCCAAGTACAGTTTCTGTACTTGTGAACAATTACACGAAGACAGCCATCATACAGAGATACCAGGGGAAACTTCACGATCAGTTTGATGGTACAGTATGACTACTGCTGGACACTGGTGAAGGAGAGCAATACTGAACACAGGCAAAAGGCATGAAAACTGTAATGTTAATATTTGTGAGAGGAAATTTTTGTTTTATCCATATACTATATAATGAATTTGTTAAGAAAGATTGTTTTTTGTCTGCATGCACCACATTAATATAATACCGTGGACCCACGGTTTTCATAATTTATTAGTTTCAGAATGCTGTTCAAGTGCCATTACCAAACGAATTTATTCCCATAAGGAATAATGTAAATTAGACTAGTCCTTTTAGACCCCAAAATACACTTACAAAAGCACTTACAAAAATACACTTACATAATTGTTTGATTTTTGGAGCATAACGAACACCGGGGTCCACTGTACAGTGGACCCCGGATTTCGTCTTCCCCAACAATTATGTATATTTTGCAAGTGCTTTTGTAAGTGTATTTTTGGGGTCTAAAAGGACTAATCTAATTTCATTATTCTTTTGGGAACAAATTTGTTCGATTCACACTTGAACAGCATTCTGGAAACAGTAATGACAACGGGGTCCACTGTATATCTTTATTTCTACAAGCATGTACAAGGTATACAGGCTTAGCTGACATCAGTGACATACTACTATATAGCAGCCCCTTGTTATGCAGAGCTTTTCAGGCAAATTAGGTTAATTTTGTCCCAGGATGTGACCCACACCAGTTGACTAACACCCAGGTACCCATTTTACTGATGGAAAAACTGGGACAACAGGTGTGGAAACACCCCCAATGTTTCCACCCTTCCGGAATTGCCATGGATCCTCAGCATGTGAGCGAGAGCTTTGCCTACGATCATGGGCCATAATACTTATGATTCTTAGGTAACATATATCATGGGATTTTTTCATCCTTAAATAGCCAGAATATTGATCATAAGATTTGCACAAAACATTATGTGATAGACTAAACAAGCTCAGATTCGTGAACAGCGAATCAAAGTTGGCTGAAACAACTGATTTGGTTTCTGAACTGAATAACAAGTTAAATTTTATTGGCTAGTTTTATTGTTACTCTTTAAGGGAGGCTCCTTGTCTCGGTAAAGAGGCTATTGGTCTGAGGAATTGGACCTCTTGGTCTTCTTCCTCAGACCAAACCTATTACCCCAATCCCCCTCCCCTTTCCCATCTTCCCCATCCTCCCTTTTCCCTTTCATCATCCTCCTCATCCCTCCCTTATTTCCTTCCCATTTTTACCCTGGGAGCTTCTCTCCACAGGCATTCTAGTTCCTAGGTAGGGGGAAGGGTACCATGGTCGAATCCCATTCCGTTGAGGTTCTTGGCGGTGGTGTAGTTTGCAGTGGAATCTGGATGCTGGGGATGTCCCAATCCTCTCCGGTCTCCCAGGGGGTGGCCTTGGGTATCTTTCGGGCGACGGGTGTATCTCTGGAGCCACCTTTCGGATTCCGGGGGTGGTGGCCGAAGGCGGTATGCTTTGTGGTGGATATCCAGCCGCAATCTCTTTTGTCCGCCGAGGTGGATGGGAGTTGCTATACCGGATCGCTGGTTTACTGGCATGAAGGGTAGGTATAGCATGGGTTCCATGCAGCATCTGCACTACTTGCGGTGTTGAGGTCCTTTTGGGCACGGAGGGGGATTTACGCCCCTTTCAATTCCTCCTAGGAGCTATTCCTCCACGTTCCCCCCCTTTTTTTTTTTTTTCTTTTCTTTCTTTTTTTTCTTAAAAAACAAAAAGAAAAGTAACCTAACCATGGATGCCCTAATCCGTGAACCTACCCCAGGGCCCCTTCTTGATACCGCACCTAGTTCTGACCCTACCTCGTTAATGGACAACTCTTCGGACAACTCTAATACCCCTGTACCTCTTGCTGGTGCCAGTTCGTCACCTGCTTCAGGTACCGGGGTTCCGACTGGCCTTTTCGATCGTCTGACCTTCGCTATTCTCTGACCTTTATTTTGCTTCTCCTTAACGGTGCAGCAATTTTGAATTGCCCGCCCGTCACACGTCGGATCGCCTCTGGTCCCTCATCCAAACGACCAAGACCCTTACATGACGTTCATCTCAGAAGCGACCAGCTCGTCACGCACTCCCCTTAAATGCTCTGTTTCACACTACTCAATGGACAAAGTTTTTTACTCTACGACCACCTCCTAATACCTATCTTTCCGATCATAGTATTGATAAAGCTCTCCACGCCAAGTAGGTAAAGATATCTCATTTCATGCTCTCAAGAGCGGCACTCGCATCATCACGGTCCAGAATGCTGACCAAGCTCGCGATTTCTCTCCTTACGACAATAGATACTATTCCTATCACTATTGACAAACATCATTCACTCAGTTCTTGTAGTGGTACAGTCATATTACCCCACACCATTGTCCCAACAGAATTTCCAGACATGTGGTGATGACATTTAGAGCAGCTTGAGCTCCAAGAACTCCCTATCCTTAAAGTTGACACTTTGTCTTCCCTGCCAATAAGCGAAGACGTTATCCTTGCAATATAGCTCGTTTAACATTCGACTGCCATGAATTTCCACCTTGGTTTACATTGCAGGTCAACGTTCAAGTTCGAAGGTGACCCCCACCGCAACAGTGTAGAAACTGCTGGCGTTTTGGTCATCCAGCGAAATATTGCAGGTCCATGGCCAATGCCCAGTCTGGGGGCCGACGACATGCCAGTCCTCCTTGTAATCTACCTCCCTCTTGCCTTAACTGTCATGAGGCGCATCCATCGTACTCTCGCTGTTGTCAGGTTTACCGAACAGTGGAAAATCCGTTGTCTCAGAGGCGGAAGGCTTCTCATATGCTATGGCCGTCTCTCATCTACGCCTTCAAGGGAGATTTCCCGTTTCCTATTCTCGCATTGAAACGCCCCCACTTCTGGGGTCCCAACTTATGGCTTCTTCTGTGGTTACAGCATCCTCAGTCACCCCTGTCTCGAATCCTTTTGCTGTTCTTGGCTCCGAGGTCCCGACCTCAGCATCCCATACTGTCCACACCCCTTCCTCTACTCACTCGCACAGTTCTGTGTCTACACGCCCTCATCCACCATCTAAGTCTCAATGCCCCCCTTCTTCTCATAAGTCCGGCAAAAAATCCCCATTGCCGTGTTCTTCGCCTCCGACTAGTTCTGTAACATGTGTGGAGGTTCATCCTCCTCCTTGTACAATATCTTCATCCCCTGTCCCCTCCCAAGTTCCTTCCTTGACTGTCCCTCCTCAGGCCACTTCCACTCCTGTCCCCTCCCAAGCCCCTTCGACAGTTTCCTCTTTATCTCCTCGCCTCTACTTTCGACAGTCTATAGTCTCCCGATGGTTGCTCACTTCCTTCCATTTCTAATGTAGTCCCACATTCTGCATCTTTGTCTTCCGAAAATCTGGAAGCTATCGCAGAATTTATTGCAGAGTCTGGAACGTTGATGGGCACCGCTCCACCTTCGGTTCCTCCTCCTCTCTCTTTTTCGTCTACGCCCCTCCTTCCTTCACAGCGTCCCACTCCTCTGATTACGAGTCTTCCGCTGCCTCCACACATGGACTTTTCTAATCCTAGTCCATAGATACCTCTAACTTCGACTTCTATCTATCTCTCTATAAATCATGGCTTATTTGCAGTGGAATATCCGAGGCCTCAGTGGTAACCGGGTGAGCTTCAGGTGTTGCTCTCCCAGTTTTCCCTGTTGGTGTCTGTTTGCAAGAACCCAAATGCAATCCTCTGTTATTCGGCCCTTTTCAGCTATGATTTGTTGTATTCCTCGGATTTTTATCTGATGGAACCTTTAACAAAGTGCTCTTCTTATACGCACTGGTGTTCCATACCGTCAGCTCTATGTTCATTCTTCTCTACATTACACCGCAGCTCGTATCCACTTGAATAAGTGGTATACACACTGTTCTTTATATCTCTTCCCTTCGAGCATTGTCTATCCCAGATGTTGATTTTCTGGTTTCTTCCTAGCCGCCACCCTCATTATTGGCGATTTTAACGCATACCATTTTCTCTGGGGAGGGTCGACTGTGACTCCGTGGCGTTCAGTTGAGGCATTTCTTGCTTCTCTCCTCCATGTTTTAAATACGGGTACTCCTACCCATTTTGATCCTCGAACTCATTCTTTCTCCTGCATCGCCTCTCCATCTGCTCTTCCTCAACTGTCCTGACTTACTTGGTCTGTCCTCCCGGACTTACATGACAGCGATCTTTCCCAATTATCCTTAAGTCCCCTTCGTATTTTCCACCCCTCGTAGGCCCACGCTGGCATTTGACTGGGCGAAATGGGACCTTTACGCACATCTTACTGCCTTTCATGAGGTTCCTTCCTCATCCTCCATTGATGAGGTTTACATCTCTTTCGTCCTCCGTCTTCACAGCAGCTTACATTCTATCCCCAAACCTCGGGCAAGCATTCTCAAGTGCGTGCCTTGGTGGTCTCCTGCTTGTGCTCGGGCAGTACGTTTGAAACCGCTGCATGGGGCAGGATCGATATAACAGAACCAAGAGACCCTGTTTTAAGAGAAGAGAGCAATTGCTGCGTGTCATACGTGACGAAAAGCACTTGCTGGCGAGATTACGTTTCTACTATCACTTCGGCTTCCTCAATGAGTGCAGTCTGGAAGAAAGTGCAATGAGTGGTAAATTCTCCCCGACCTGGCTCCTGTTCTTCAGGTTGCCGGTGTCGATATAGCACACCCTCTTGCCTGCACTGAAATGTAACATCCCCGTCCGCATTTCTCAGGGCTCCATCTATGCCCCTCGTTCCCTTTCTTCTAAGTCTGCCAGCGACGTGATCAGCTATGGTGTAGCCGTTAGAAATAAGAACCGTACAACCCGTACAACTGGAGCAACACACACTGCTTGCTGATCATCGGCTGGGCCAGACGGCATACATATTCGTATGCTACAGCATTTACATAAATCTGCTCTTACTATCCTCGTACGACTCTTTAATCTTATATGGTCGCAAGGAGTTCTTCCCCAGCTGTGGAAGTCTGCTATTGTTCTCCCTTTTCGCAAACCGGGTACTACGGGACGTGATACTTCCACTACTGTCCCATTGCTCTTACCAGTGCAGTTTGCAGGGGTGGAACGTCTAGTTAATAGACGTTTGATTTGGTATTTAGAGACGCACAATAGTCTCTCCACTAGTCAATATGGCGTTCGTAAGGGCCGTTCTGCCATTGACCCCTTACTGCGCTTGGATACGTATATTCGAAATGTCTTTGCTAATAACCACTCGGTTATTGCCATCTTTTTCGACCTGGAGAAGGTTTATGACACAACGTGGAGGTATATCATCTTGGCCCAGGCCCACTCCTTAGGCCTCCGAGGCAAACTACCATTTTTCCTTAAGGCCTTCTTAACTGAAAGACATCTCTGTGTCTGGGTTGGTAATGAGCTTTCCCCGGAATTTGTCCAAGCTGAAGGTGTCCCCAAGGTTGTGTTCTGAGCACAACACTCTTTCTGCTTGCTATAAATAATCTGGCATCTGTTTTCCCATCAAATATTTGGTCATCGTTTTATGTGGATGACTTTGCTATAACTTTTGCAGGTGCTGACTGCCACCTCATTGCAGTTTCCCTCCAGCACGCCGTCAACCGGGTTTCCGATTGGGCCACCACGCACGGTTTAAATTTTCTAGTAGCAAAACTCATCAAATTACATTTACTAGACGTTCAGTGGTCTCTGATCATCCATTGTACCTATACGGCTCACGTATCCCAGAACGTGATACAGTCAGGTTTCTCGGCCTCCTGTTTGACCGTAGATTGTCCTGGAAACTTCACATTACCTCTCTGAAGGCAACTTGTCACAGCCGGCTGAACCTCCTTAAAACCCTCGCACACATTTCTTGGGGGGCGGATTGTAGAACTCTCCTTCACCTGCATTCAGCCCTAATTTTATCGAAACTCGATTATGGTGACCAGATACGTATATTCTGCGGCCTCCCCTGCTACTCTTTCCATCCTTAATCCCATCCATCACCAGGGATTACGCTTATGCCTTGGTGCATTTCGTTCTTCCCCGGTTGAGAGCCTCTATGTAGAAGCGAACATTCCATCGTTGTCCGATCGTCGTGATGCACATTGCATTCGCTATTATGTTCGCTCTCATGACCTCCGCAATCTTTCCATGTATAGGATTGTCACAGATGTTAGTAGACGCTCGTTATTTGTTCGTCGCCCCTGTTTACTTCGTCCCTTTTCTCTTCGTCTCCATTCACTCTTTTCTTCCCTTCAGCTACTGCCTTTATATGTTCATGTGGCTTCTCACTTTCCCCTACCCCCTTGGGAAGTTGTCCGTGTCTGTTCTATTCCTCTACCTTGCGTGAAAGCCCGCCTACCTACGGTGGCTTATCGCTCTGTTTTTCTAGACCAGTTCCGTTCTCATTCCCATGCCATCGCAGTGTACGCCGATGGTTCAAAGTCATCTGACGGCGTGGGATTCGCAGCAGTGTTTCCGGACAGCGTCATGCAAGGGCATCTATTACCCTCGGCTAGCATATTTACGGCTGAATTGTATGCCATTCTTGTGGCACTTATCCGTATTGCATCTGCCTGTGTCACCATTTGTGGTCGTTTCAGACTCCCTTAGTGCTTTACAGGCTATCCGTAAAATTGATACACCTCACCCCCTAGTTCTTCGTATCCAACTTTGGTTACGCCGTATCTCTAGCAAGCACAAAGATATTGTTTTTTGTTGGGTCCCTGGTCATGTTGACATACAGGGCAATGAACAGGCAGACACTGCTGCGCGGTCAGCAGTACATGACCTTCCAGTATCATATAGAGGTGTTCCTTTCTCGGACTATTTTGCGGTCATTGCTACCCACCTTCGCACCTGTTGGCAACAACGCTGGTCTGACCTGCTAAATAACAAACTTCATTCTATTAAACCGAGTATAGGTTTCTGGCCTTCTTCTTGTCACCAATGTCGTGGTTGGGAGACTACTCTCTCCCGTCTTCGCATCGGCCACACTCGTCTTACTCACGGGTATCTCATGGAGAGGCTCCCTGCCCCTCTCTCTGAGCATTGTCAGGTTCCAGTGTCTGTTCGACATATTCTGTTGGACTGCCCACTATATCAACGAGCACGCAGAATTTACCTCCAACGGCATCTTCGCTCTGCGGCCCTTTCTTTACCTTCCCTTCTTGCTGATGGACCCTCCTTTAATCCTGACTCTCTCGTTGACTTTTTGACAGAAACTGACTTACTACACAAACTCTAAAGATTATACCTTTAGCACCTCCCTCAGTCCCTTCTACCTTGATCTCTTGCTACCCTCTATCCCTGCACTATCCACTGTCCTGCAGCACTCCATACCCTACTAATCATCCATCTCCCTCTTACAATCCATTCTCCCTGCATCCTGTCCTGCCCTGCTGCGCTGTATAACCCTTGTGGTTTAGTGCTTCTTTTGATTATAATAATAATAATTGTTCTAGATGAGTCTTTGCAAGAAAAATGAAAAGCTGTACAGCCATGATAAGAGGAAAATCTTGATTTCACTAGTAGGGTCTTGTAAAGATCAATGCTCATCCTAATGTTACTTTTTAAAATATCAAATTGACCTACCAAAATTAATAAAGATATTAAGCTACAATATTTATCTTTCAGGACCAAACCCCTTTTCTCACCTTCTGTCTGATTTAAAGATAGGAGATGAATGCTTCAAGTACTACAGCCTTCTTGGTCTTGAGGATGCTCGCTATGGTAAGTATGATCTTTTGAATAATGTATGTATCTTAAATTAGTGTTAAATAAAAATTTAGTTGTAACTTCTTTTTAGATCAGGCTTGTCCAGCTGGGGTGCATGGAGCCTCAGCAGGGGTACATGAATAGTCCCAAGGATACAGTAATATTTTATACTACAGGAACCCCTCCTCATTTGCTAGGGTTAGGGGATGAAGAACCTTGCGAATCTTAAAAATTCGCGAATGTTTGGTGCGTAAATATATTGTAGGGAAATTTGATGGAAAATTGACAATATTATGCTCTCATGAATTTTGATGCGTCAGCGATATTTACGCATCGGCAATTTAGCAGAATTTGACTCCCATTTTATACAAATTATATTATTCCAGTTGAACAAATTCTTAGCTATTTCGCTAGTATTACTTCTATTTTATCGATTGAGCACAAGAAATCACCCAGTCAACTGTTTTAACTACCCAATAGAGATCGGAAATTGGTAATTTGGCCAATTTAACACAAAGTTCAAAATACAGTATTTCAATTTCAAAATAGGGTCCAGAATAAACAATGCAGGCTTTCCTGGCACTAAACTAACATTTCCTCTGTTCATTAGTTACATTTTCAGGCTTTACAAATGAATTCAATTTTGATTTTTTATTCACAATGAATTTTTTTATTCACACCAAAAAATGGAAGATTTACTGTTATACAATATTGTAATAATTGTATAAATAATATCACCACATTCGTGAACGTATACTAGACCCACCAGCTGGCGCATATTAGACGCGTGATGTCATTTGTGTACTCTTGAACATCGGCAAAAATTTAACACTTCCGCTACTTTGAACTCAGTTTCAAGCCATTTTCAGTACTAAAACCAATCAAAATCATCTCTATTTCTGTAATATATCTTCCATTCTATCAAATGAGACCAAGAAATCGCAAATACAACTACAGTGGACCCTCAGTTAACGAAATTAATCCGTTCCAGGAGCTATTACTTAATCTGAATCTTTCGTAATCCGAACCCTTATTTCCCATAAGAAATAATGTAAATACAATTAATCCATTCCAGACATCCAAAAATATTCACAAAAAATACATTTTTTAAAGAATAACTATAGTTTAACATACAGAAAACACACACAAATACTACATACAATATTAAATTTATAAATAAATATTGAAATAAACATTTAAAATAACATTTACTTACCTTTATTGAAGAGACTTGCTGGCATCTGGAAGATAGGGAGGAGGACAGGGAAAGGGGTTAGTGATTGGAAGGGAAATCCTTACTCCCTGCATGCCTGCTACACTCCCTGCATGCCTGCTACACTCCCTGCGTGCCTGCTACACTCCCTGCGTGCCTGCTACACTCCCTGCGTGCCTGCTACACTCCCTGCGTGCCTGCTACACTCCTGCGTGCCTGCTACCTCCTGCGTGCCTGCTACACTCCCTGCGTGCCTGCTACACTCCCTGCGTGCCTGCTACACTCCCTGCGTGCCTGCTACACTCCCTGCGTGCCTGCTACACTCCCTGCGTGCCTGCTACACTCCCTGCGTGCCTGCACACTCCTGCGTGCCTGCTACACTCCCTGCGTGCCTGCTACACTCCCTGCGTGCCTGCTACACTCCTGCGTGCCTGCTACACTCCCTGCGTGCCTGCTACACTCCCTGCGTGCCTGCTACACTCCCTGCGTGCCTGCTACACTCCCTGCGTGCCTGCTCACTCCCTGCGTGCCTGCTACACTCCCTGCGTGCCTGCTACACTCCCTGCGTGCCTGCTACACTCCCTGCGTGCTCTGCTACACTCCCTGCGTGCCTGCTACACTCCCTGCGTGCCTGCTACACTCCCTGCGTGCCTGCTACACTCCCTGCGTGCCTGCTACACTCCCTGCGTGCCTGCTACACTCCCTGCGTGCCTGCTACACTCCCTGCGTGCCTGCTACACTCCCTGTGCCTGCTGCCCTGCGTGCCTACACTCCCTGCGTGCCTGCTACACTCCCTGCGTGCCTGCTACACTCCCTGCGTGCCTGCTACACTCCTGCGTGCCTGCTACACTCCCTGCGTGCCTGCTACACCCTGCGTGCCTGCTACACTCCCTGCGTGCCTGCTACACCCTGCGTGCCTACACTCCCTGCGTGCCTGCTACACTCCCTGCGTGCCTGCTACACTCCCTGCGTGCCTGCTACACTCCCTGCGTGCCTGCTACACTCCTGCGTGCCTGCTACACTCCCTGCGTGCCTGCTACACTCCTGCGTGCCTGCTACACTCCCTGCGTGCCTGCTACACTCCTGCGTGCCTGCTACCTCTGTGCCTGCTACACTCCCTGCGTGCCTCTACACTCCTGCGTGCCTGCTACACTCCTGCGTGCCTGCTACACTCCTGCGTGCCTGCTACCTCCCTCGTGCCTGCTACACTCCCTGCGTGCCTGCTACACTCCCTGCGTGCCTGCTACACTCCCTGCTGCTGCTACACTCCTGCGTGCCTGCTACACTCCTGCGTGCCTGCTACACTCCCTGCGTGCCTGCTACACTCCTGCGTGCCTGCTACACTCCCTGCGTGCCTGCTACACCCCCTGCGTGCCTGCTACACTCCCTGCGTGCCTGCTACACTCCCTGCGTGCCTCTACACTCCCTGCGTGCCTGCTCGCTCCCCCTGCGTGCCTGCTACACTCCCTGCGTGCTGCTCACTTGCCTGCTACACTCCCTGCGTGCCTGCTCTACACTCCCTGCGTGCCTGCTACACTCCTGCGTGCCTGCTACACTCCTGCGTGCCTGCTACACTCCCTGCGTGCCTGCTACACTCCCTGCGTGCCTGCTACACTGGCCTCCCTGGTGCTGTGCCTACACTCCTCTGCTGCTACACTCCCTGCTGCGTGCCTGCTACACTCCCTGCGTGCCTGCTACACTCCCTGCGTGCCTGCTACACTCCCTGCGTGCCTGCTACACTCCCTGCGTGCCTGCTACACTCCCTGCGTGCCTGCTACACTCCCTGCGTGCCTGCTACACTCCCTGCGTGCCTACACTCCTGCGTGCCTGCTACACTCCCTGCTGCTGACCTCCTGCGTCCTGCTACACTCCCTGCGTGCCTGCTACACTCCCTGCGTGCCTGCACTCTGTGCTCTCCTCCTGCGTGCCTGCTACACTCCTGCGTGCCTGCTACACTCCCTGCGTGCCTGCTACACTCCTGCGTGCCTGCTACACTCCCTGCGTGCCTGCTACACTCCCTGCGTGCCTGCTACACTCCTCCTCGCGTGCCTGCTACACTCCCTGCGTGCCTGCTACACTCCCTGCGTGCCTGCTACACTCCCTGCGTGCCTGCTCACTCCTGCGTGCCTCCTCCTCCCCTGCGTGCCTGCTACACTCCCTGCGTGCCTGCTACACTCCTGCGTGCCTGCTACACTCCCTGCGTGCCTGCTACACCCTGCGTGCCTGCCACCCCTGCGTGCCTGCTACACCCTGCGTGCCTGCACACTCCCTGCGTGCCTGCTACACTCCTCGTGCTGCTCACTCCTGCGTGTCCTGCTACACTCCCTGCGTGCCTGCTACACTCACTGCGTGCCTGCTACACTCACTGCGTGCCTGCTACACTCACTGCGTGCCTGCTACACTCCTGCGTGCCTGTACACTCCCTGCGTGCCTGTTACACTCCCTGCATGCTTGCTACCACTGGGGTGCCACTAGGAAGCTTCTTTGGACCCATGGTGACTTATTTCACAGTGACAATCACTAAATCACCAAAAAAGTCACCAAATGTATTGTGAATGTTTGAATGAGCGCGCTGGGTAATGTTCTCTCAGTGGTAAACAACGCTACACTGGTGTCTTGCGCAGGCCAGGCGCGGAGCAGGCGGACACGTCTAATACGTTTCGCTAACCGAGCTTTTTTCGCTATCCGATTGCGAAAAAAGCTTTCGGTAACCGATTTTTTTGTTAACTAAACCTTTCGTTAATCGAGGGTCCACTGTATAAAAAACGTACGAAAAAACACCACAAAGGTGCTGTTTTAATCCAAAATTACGGTCTGTTTTTTTCTCTCATTATGCACTGTGTACAGCAGTATTTGTTTTATGTGGTGCACACTTACCGCATAGATGTATTCTCTCATATCTAGGCCCAAATTTATTGCTCACAGCTTATCTGAGTGAGCTGAGCTCATGGCGTAGATCTACGGTTTGAACCCTGGCTTCAAAGCCGTAGATCTACGGGACGGACCCTGAAACGGTTAATTCTACAAATATTACATAAATGATATTTATTACCTTAAATTGTGGTTGCTGGTATATGTCATTGGTTCTGAAAGAGTGGAGAGGAATGCTGTGGCCCTACTAGGCTGAGGTGGATGATTGTGGATTGTTTGCTGAGGTGGATTGTTTGCTGAGGTGGATGGTTGGAGCTGACACTAAAATCGATGGCTGTACTGGAGAAGTGAGAAATTCTGTAGTTCATCATACAGCTGCTCTACGTCCCATTTCATAGCAGTGTTTCTAGATTTGTCAGGGTTCTCTTCAGTGGGAAAAAGTCTGCTGGTTTGGCAACAACGTGGAAATGCTTGTGTAACTGTTGCAGTGTTAACCGTTTTTCTTCTGGTTCTTCTTCCTCATCGTTCTCTGTTATCTGCCTCACTTGTATCTGTGCATTGAGCTCTGCTAACATTTCCTCTGGTCTTCAGTCATCATCTTCTAAGAGCTCATTCACATCTTCCTGCATATCTTCAAAGCCATCCCCTAGTAATCATCTTGCCGGCTGAACTATTTTCTGCACCTGACACTGAAGTGAGGGGAAAACTACACTAGGTCAAACTTTCCCCGGCCTGCATTTAGTGTTGATTGGGGCACTTCATTCCATGCATTTCTGTCATAGATGATGGCATCTGCAATGTCAAATTTGTCAAACGTTTGGTACCGCAAGCTTGGAGTCGTCATCCATTCCTGCAATAACCTTTCATGTGTAGTTACACTTGAATGATCTAATAACTCCATGATGTATTTGGTAGTAAAAATACAACTTTTATATGTGGGTACACATCCAGCAAAGCTTCTGGATGAGTATGGGAATTATCAAGAGTGAAGAGAATCTTGAAACCAAGGTTCTTGCTGTGCAGGTAAAACATGACTTCAGAAATAGTGATAATTAATTAAACCAGTCAGTAAATAATTCTTCTGTCATCCATGCTAACTGGTTTGACCTCCAGAGAACTGGTACAGTGGTATCTACACCTTTCAAAGCATGGGAAGACTTGGAGTGGTAAATAACTATGGCCTTACACTTGAAATCGCCCAGTGCATTACCAGAAAGGAGGAAGTTAAAGTGATCCCTTTGCTGCCTTGAATCCTAGTGCACTTTTCTCTTGCTGACTGATGTAAGTTCTTGCTAGCATCATCTTTCAATACACACTTGTCTCATCAGAATTAAATGTATGCTGTGGCTCATTACCACTCTCCGAAATGTGATCAGGTGAAGCTTTTTCACCAAAAAACTTAATACAGTGGACCCCGGTTTATGTAATTAATTCGTTTCAGAATGCTGTTCAAGTGCCATTACTAAACGAATTTGTTCCCATAAGGAATAATGTAAATTAGATTAGTCCTTTTAGACCCCCAAAAATACACTTACAAAAGCACTTACAAAAATACACTTACATAATTGTTTGAGTTTGGAGCAGTACGTAAACTGGGGGTCCAATGTACAGTGGTACCCCGGTTTACGATGGTCTCCAAACTCGCCCTTTTATGTAAGTTTATTTTTTTAAATGCTTTTGTTAGTGTATTTTTGGGGGCCTAAAAGGACTAGTCTATTTTACATTATTCCTTATGGGGATAAATTTGTTTGGTAATGGCACTTGAACAGCATTCTGGCACGAAAAAATATTGTAAACCGGGGTACCACTGTATTATGTACAGTGGTTCTTTGGTTTTCGCCGAAAATTTGTTCCAGAATGCTGCTCAAGTGCCATTACCGAACGAATTTACTTCCTTAAGAAATAATGTCACATAGGTTAGTCTATTTCAGACCCCCAAAAATACACTTGCAACAGCACTTACGAAAATACACTTACATAAATGTTCGAGTTTGGAGATGCACGAAAACCGAGGGACCACTGTATTCCATTTCATAACTTTAACTTGTAGAACCAGCCTGTGCAAAACACACACACTTGTTCAGGCCTTCCTTTCTCATCACACTGTTTTATAGTACTCGAAGGCTTTTTTTCCCGTATTAAGATGAAAATAAGTGGTATTCTTCATTTTTGTTCAGACCACTCGATAAGTTTTCTGTTTTATTTAGCTGTTGTGACCTTTGTCATTCTTTTCAGGAGGTAACAACCTGGGTTATTAATTGTTCAGTATCATACATTTGCCTCATTCCTTTCAATTGAAAGAACTGATGCTTCACTAACCCTTAAACTGTGGGACACCTTTGAAAAAAAAAAAAAATCCTGTCTGTGGGAAGCTTTTAAAAAAAAAATCAACACTGGAGTCTTGTTTGCTGTAAAATATGGTATGGTGCTGAGGCATTGGTGTAAATTGGTAATGTAACCAATATTTGCCAGTTTTTCCATTATAAATTCTTAATTTGTTTTAAGAAATTTTAGTTTTATGAAATTCAACATTCTCCTTTTCCCATCAGAGCGGCTGCCTTTCAGCATCAGGGTCTTGCTAGAGTCAGCTGTCCGAAACTGTGATAACTTCCAGGTGAGGAAGAGCCCTCTACATGTTTTTTTGGTTTTGAAATTTCCTAGGAAAATTGAACCCTTGTGAATATTTGAAAAAAAATATACTGTATAATATGTTGTATACTATGCTCTTTATCAAAGATAAATTAAGATTTGTTTTTATATCATATAAAAATATAGTACAGTGGACCCCGGGTTAACTGCCTGCTCCAAACACTAACAATTATGTAAGTGTATTTTTGTAAGTGCTTCTGTAAGTGTATGTTTGGGGGACCAAAAGGACTAATCTAATTTACATTATTCCCTATGTTAATAAATTTGTTCGGTAACGGCACTTGAACAGCATTCTGGAACGAATTATGGCCGTTAACCGGGGGTCCACTGTACTTGCCTTGAGTAGTCAGTTTCAGGGAAAACACAAATTCTAGAAATTATGGCATTTTTATTTGTCAATCTGAGTGAATATATAATTTTTTTTTTCAGAATGTACTTAATTGTTACTAAATTATGTGACCTTTATTTCATACATTTTGTATAGCCCTGGGTTATACAAAGAATTTTGACCAGACTAAAACACTTTTACTATTTGGATGCTGAACATCATATAAGTGGTGATACCACTACATATACTATGGTACATTTTCCTTTTTTGACTCCACAGATTCCTCACTGCACCACCCACCTTTTTTCCCCCCTTATTTATGATTTACAACATCTTTCATAAACACATCTGCTAACAAGTTTACTCCCAAATATCTGAGCACATACTCCTCTCCTTCAGTCTGATATTCAATGTTTCATTGTTTTGCCACACAGTGGCTTCATCAGTCCAATACAAAGTAGAAAGGTGTAAGAGGAGGAGTAGTTTGAGGTAATCAGTCCCTCGGCCTGGAGTTGACAGATTACCTCAAACTCCTCCTCTCCTTACACCTTTCTACTTTGTATTGGACTGATGAAGCCAGTGTGGCGAAACGTTTCCTCAATAAAGATACCCAAGTGTTGCATATGTGTCTAATTTATAACTTGTCGGTTCTCTGAACCATTCATCTACATCCTGTCTGACACAGCAACATCTTGGGATCTTGATACAAACGAATTCTTCAACACTTGTCCAACCTTTGGACGAAGACCTACTTCGACTAGTGGATGGTACCACTATGACCCCGCCTCCTCATGCTTCGCCTCACCTGACTGCAGTATATAAGCCACCTCTACAGCACTGTGCTGTACTTTCTACAAGATTGATGGGCTGAACACATCGATTCCAGGCCGAGGGACTGATTACCTCAAACTCCTCCTCTCCTTACACCTTTCTACTTTGTATTGGACTGATGAAGCCACTGTGTGGCAAAACGTTTCCTCAATAAAGATACCTAAGTGTTGCATATGTGTCTAATTTATAGCTTGTCGGTTCTCTGAACCATTCATCAACATTTAAATCAGTTTTACCTTTATTGAAGACTCTTGTTGGCATATGGAAGACGGCGAGGAGGGAAGAGGGAGGAGAGTTTATTGTTTGGAAGGGAAATCCCCTTCCATAAGGACTTCAGCAAGTCCCCTATTTGGGGTTACTTCATTTCTTTGTCTTTTTCTGGCACTGAACCCCTGTCGCACAAAAAATCTGTCCAGAGAGGTCTGTTTCTGGCGTCTCTTTAAGATTTGCCTAAATGGGACAAGGCATTGTCATTGAACAATCACTACCACCCTCTACCACCATCACTACCACCATCACTACCACCCTCTACCACCATCACTACCACCCTCTACCACCATCACTACCACAATCACTACCACCATCACAACCACAATCACTACCACCCTCTACCACCATCACTACCACCATCACTACCACCCTCTACCACCATCACTACCACCATCACTACCACCATCTCTACCACCATCTCTACCACCATCTCTACCACCATCTCTACCACCATCTCTACCACCATCACTACCACCCTCTACCACCAACAAAGCCAGACTGACTCAGAATGCGTGCATGGGATGCTTTGTGTGGGTGCGGGCAGGTGGACACATTTGGTACAGCGGACGAAAACCAAGGTGACGAATGAAAACTGCGACAATATTTTGATGAAAAAAGTAGTCGAAAACCTAATTCGACGAAAACCAGGGTAAACTAAAACCAAGGTTCCACTGTATAGGAGTTTTATTTAATTTTCATATTAAATTTGGCAATTATGGGTACCCTAAGGTAATTTATATCTGTTTCAGGTAAAGAAAGAGGATGTCAACAATATTTTAGACTGGGAAAAAAAACAAACAGATCCCAATGGAGTAGAAGTACCATTCCGACCAGCTCGTGTTATTCTTCAGGTGAGTTACAGGGTGAATACCTATGACTGTGCACAGTAAGGCCTTAGCACATCTTTAATAGAATGCTATTTTTATTTATGTAGTATTTAAAAATATCCATTTGTTTGTGGTTTTCCTGAGGTGTGTGCACCATAAATGATATAAAAAGGTGGCTCAGGCTTGAAAACGTTTGCTCAGATTGTATTGCAATGGGGAAAGCCATTTCTTTACTGGCTCAATATGGCATTTGCTGTAGTGACCCTTATAACCTCAACAGACTGATCCATAGCTGTCATCTGATAAAATATTAAGATTTTCACATTTGTCTACTATTCAGTAGTCAAAAACCATCTCCAGAGACTTCTTCATCAGCAAGCAAGAGAACAAGGAATTTAAGGTAGGATTATATAGGAGGAAATTGTACATATAGTGAAATGTGAGTGATGCGAGTTAATAAAACAGCCGTCTTCTGCCTAATTGATCAAAATCGTCTCTGAACACTTCTGTATCAATAAGCAAGAGAATCAAAGAATTTAGGTAGAATAAAACCATTTCTTACTTTTTAGCATGTTTTATGCTGATAAGATTGTGTATTAAATTTATAATAATTACTGGCAGTGTATTAGCCATGTATTTTATATGGAAGAAATACTGTATACTGTGTCAAACACCAGCATCTCTGGGTCTTAAGTAGGTTTATTTAAGAAATTTTTATTTAGAATTTGGGTACATTACATACATTTCTTAATCAACAGCATTGACATCTATAGTGTATGGTTTCAAAAACTTCATTATTTTTGACAGAAGAAATTTAAAAAATATTTCTATGTTGGATTGAAAGGCTACCTTTTGTTTTTTGCATGGAGCAAGCCATGCTGCTCACCAGACTTCAGTATGGGGACTCCAATAGAACACAAGTTCAGAGATTGATTTTTCATTTTGTTTTTCCCTACATGATTGTTAGGCTAAACTTTAGAGAAAATATGTTTGGAGATTTTTATCAAGGAAAAACATAATACGTACCAATATTCACCACAGTACTTTAATTCTCCACTGTTCTAGAGTAAAAAATTAGGCTAGTCTTATACATAAAATATGTGAACTAAGGAGTTTCTTGGCAAAATAAGTCAAACTACAATGATATATACTGTATATGGTATAGTTACAAGTAAATTTAGGGTCATATGTTTTCTTACTTGAAATTTATTTTTTCCAACAAGAAATTTAAAATCTTTGTTATTACTCTTCCTGTAATGCTGTGAAGTTTTGGAACTAGCCTCTAACATTAAGCAAGGTATGCCAGTGCCTATTTATTTATAGGTGAGTAAAGGCAGTTGGTGCAAGGATGTACTGTATGCCTATACTGTATCTCATTCTGACCACAAATCTCCTGATCTGAGCTGTCCTGTTTATTTAATATCTTCTGTAAATGCAGTGCTGTATGTTATAATTGTCAATTATTGCAGTTTTTAAATGTGTATTTTTTTTATTGATAAATTATTTGCACAGACTTGTACTGGACATTATTTATAGTATTTTTTTATTATAATTTTACTTATGACCAGTTTCAAGTTGCTCTCCTGCAGTCCAGCTCATTTCTTTTACCCTCACCCCTCTTCCCACATTTTCTAGAGAAGGTGAGCTCTAGCTCTTGGGCTAAGGGTACACAGGATTTTTCTTTCTACCTTCCTACAGTAATATGGAAAGTGAGTCTGTGTTGATGCCTGGCCTTCACCCCATCCACCACCTACTTTTTCTTGTGGGTAAGCTCTGGCTCCTGGGCCATATACTGACCCTCATAGCCCTTCTACATTCCAAACTTCAGCTTACTAGTCCTCTCTAGTCACCTGGGATCTCCTCAAGAACAGCAGTGTCAAGAAGTATTGAAAAAATTAAAGAAAATGTATATTTCCAAACCCATCACTTGGTGAAATAGTGCAACAAAGGGATACATTATAGCATTTGATATCAATTGCATATACCCTTGATATATGTTGGTAATGCTTTGTACTGGTCTCTGTACAATGCTTCTTAACATAATGTGAATAGGAAATTTATAGGTTGTGAATAAGAAAATAGAGGAGCATATAAGGTGCATTTCAAGAAATAAGTCATTGGAATGTAAATACAGTGGACCCCCAAGTTACGAGCACCTCGGAAATCATACAACTAGGTAAGTATAATATTGTAAGTGCTTTTGTAAGTGTATTTTTCGGGGTCTGAAATGGACTAACCTACTTGACATTATTCTTTAAGGGAGAAAATTCGTTCGGTAATGGCACTTGAGCAGGCTTCTGGAATGAATTATGCTCGTTACTCAGGGGTCCACTGTAGAAGGAAAATTATATAGAGCACAAGTGATTAAGCTTTAAGTGTGGGAATTACGAAGAACAAGTTTAGAAATACGTATAAAACTTTTTATGCAATTTTTTTTTAACACCAGTTCACAGGCTGAGCTGTTAATCTGCCTCGACTTATTTCAAACCCCAGCCCTGTGTGAGGTATACTATTCCTCCCCAACCTTCTCCTTTTCCAAGGATGTCATCCATAGCAGTCAGCTAACACCTATTTACTGCTAGGTGAACAGGGACAATGGATGTGAGAAAACATGTCACTCTCTTCCTGCCCCAGGATCAAACCTGTCTTATGGTTATAAGCCAAAGGTGCTGTCTGTGAGAGAATGAACCCACTTAATTTCTTGTGAATGATGCAGTATTACCACATACCGACTTGTTGAAAAAACAAAAAAAATAATAATTTTTTTTAACACATCGGCAATTTCCCACCGAGGCAGGGTGACCCAAAAAGAAAGAAAAATACTTCAATCATCTCAACACTTTCACTCTTTGCAGAGGCACTCAGATATGACAGTTCAGAAGTCCCTCCAAATTGCCAATATCCCAAACCCCTCCTTTAAAGTGCAGGCATTGTACGTACTTCCCATTTCCAGGACTCAAGTCCGGATAACCAGTTTCCCTGAATCTCTTCACAAAATATTACTCTGCTCACACTCCAACAGCTTGTCAGGTCCCAAAAACCATTTGTCTCCATTCACTTCTATCTAACACGCTCACGCATTCTTGCTGGAAGTCCAAGCCCCTCGCCCACAAAACTTTTACCCCCTCCCTCCAACCTTTTCGAGGACGACCCCTACAGATTTATACACTCCAAGTCATTCTACTTTGTTCCATTCTCTCTAAATGACCAAACCACCTCAACAACCCCTCTTCAGCCCCTTGGCTAATACTTTTAGTAACTCCACATCTCTTAATTTCCACACAATGAATTCTCTGCATAATATTTACACCACACATTGCCCTTAGACATGACATCTCCACTTCCTCCAGCTGCCTCCTTGCTGCAGCATTTACAACCCAAGCTTCACACCCATATAAGAGTGTTGGTACCACTATACTTTCATACATTCCCTTCTTTGCCTCCATGGATAACGTTTTTTGTCTCCACAGATACCTCAATGCACCACTCACCTTTTTTTCCTTCATCAATTCTGTGGTTAACCTCATCCTTCATAAACCTATCTGCTGACAAGTCAACTCCCAAATATCTGAAAACATTCACTACTTCCATACTCCCTCTCTCCAATGTGATATCCAATTTTTCTTTATCTAAATCGTTTGATACCCTTATCACCTTACTCTTATCTATGTTCATTTTCAACTTTTTACCTTTACCTTTTAAATTAGTATTTTCAGTGAATTTGTAATTGCCAGTGATATACCTTTCTAATTAGAAAAGATAATCCATATGGAGACATGAAAGAAACTAGTTGTTGATCTTGGTCTGAGATTCTTTGGCACTGAGGTCAAAATAAAGAGAATGCTATTCTCCTTTCTATCCATGAGGGCTATCTTCTCTAGCAGACAAATGTTCATTACATTTTGATGTTCCAAGTACCTTTAAGTTTGTAATGCAGGAAATTTCTAATCATTCAGGATTTTACTGGAGTACCTGCAGTAGTGGATTTTGCAGCTATGCGGGATGCTGTTAAGGAGTTAGGAGGAGATCCAAAGTTCATAAACCCTGTGTGCCCAGCTGATTTGGTTATTGATCATTCCGTCCAAGTGGAATTCTCTAGAACGTTAGTATGAAATGATTTTTTCAAAAGGGCTTTAGTAGATATAGTTCTCTAAACACTATAATAGAAGCTATATTAGTAGATACAAAATAAAATCACATTAATGAAGTAACTTCAGGTTTATTCATGATATTGTTTTCTTGCTTATGTGCATTTATTTATTCTCACATTTACTGTACAGAAGCTTGAATGTCTTCATTAGTGGTCTCTGTTCTTAAAAATTACATCTTGGAATATTCTTGTGTTTATACTCTGTTCCTGTTGTATTGTTCTGTTCAGTACATCCTCTCCTCACTTAGCGACATACTCGTTTACCAACGACTAGGACTTACGACGGGCTCTCTGACCAGTATGAATACCTAAATAATGTATATTAGAGCTGATTTCATCTATTCTATTTATTTCAATATATATAGTACACTACTGTATAAACATTTAAAAATATACTAAAAATATTATAAATGGTGCAAAGGTGACATTAAAACAATATCAAAGATGGTTGACACAAACCCACTACCATTATGGTATGCTCCTTGCTTAACGACGAATTTGTTTACCGACGTGGTCCTAGGAATGAAACTCCGTCGTTAAGTGAGGAGAGGCTGTATAATGTTCTTTCTCATCACCTGAATGCAGTGGCGTGTCATGAACAAATTGCTAGGGTAAGCAAATGATACTGTTAAATTTTTTGATGAAGTTGAGGTGTGAATATTAATAAATATTTGTATTATTGATTCATTTAACAAATAAAATAGGAAGTATTAATCTAATTAAGTTACCATTTTAAATGTAGTTCAAAGGAGGAGTTCTTGACTTTATAGTAAAATGATCCCAAACTTTCTAAAATTCTGACCTCTGAAAATTTTGCAATACAGTAATTCTTACAATATACAGTGGTACCTCGAGTTACGATATTTTTTCGTTCGAGAATGCTGTTCAAGTGCCATTACCAAACGAATTTATCCCCATAAGGAATAATGTAAAATAGACTAGTCCTTTTACACCCCCAAAAATATACTTACAAAAGCATTTAAAAAAATAAACTTACATAAAAGGGCGATTTTGGGGACCATTGTAACTCGAGGTACCACTGTATATAGAAAGGCAAAAAAATTGAAATTTTTCTTGACCTTAAGGATTACTGGAGTAAGTTTTCATTAATTTCAAAACAGAATTTGGGAAGGTAATTAAAAGTGAGCATAGCAAAAAACAAGGTAATGAGTATCAGTAAAAATCTAAGCAATGAAATATTGGATATCAGACTAAAGGAAAGGGTTTGGAGGAAGTAAATGTGCTTTACAAATGCAGTTAATTCTGGAAACTTTAAAATTAATTCACAAAGTCAAACTATTTAACTGTAGCATTTTCCAAGTCATTCACTTTATAAAGCTGAAAATTTGTTATAGTTTTATGTTTGAATTCTTATGAATTCAGTGACAAAAAATTAAAAGTTATAATTATTTTTCAGTGACTGAAAACCAAATTCTGGAAAAAAAATTAATCTCGCAGAATGATGAAGTATTTAAAAGCTCTGTTTTAACGAATCCAAATTTGCTAATCTGATATTAACTGGTTCAGTATTGTCATATTTCTGCAGTACTGCTGACGGCAATATGTACAGGGTAGTAAGGGAGGGACAACCGTGAGTATGTTGTGCTGTCGTTGCCCAAATGTATTGAAGAAATTACCAGTAATGGTGATTCTTATTATTATTATTATTATTGAGAGGAAGATCTAGCATCAGAATGCTTTCTCACAGCATGTTAGATTGATCTGAATTCTTTTTAAATGGATTTGAGAAAAATTGGCTTCATGTAATCAAAATTAATAGTTTCTTACATCTGACAGCGGCATATTATTTTAGCCTGCAAGAGGGCAGAAGTTACCGCAAATCGAATGTTGCGTATTCCAGGGACAGATTTTCAAATGGCAGACACTCCTGTCTAGCAAGTTTCTGAAGTCAGGACTCCTATTACACCAGGTTTAAATTCATTGACGTAATTATAACTGTACAGTAAATAATACATTAACTAAATAGAGATGTTTTAATTTTGTAAGGAAGAACTTTTATAGGGTAAAAAATGCTTACCCTGCTGCTTACAAATACAGCCTCTCCTCACTTAGCGACATACTTGTTTGCCGACGTTTGGACTTATGACGGGCTCTCTGACCAGTATTCATACCTAAATAATGTATATTGGAGCTGATTTCCTCTATTCTGTTTATTACAATATTCAGTACATTGCTGTATAAATATTTAAAAAGATACCAGAAATGTTATGAATGGTGCAAAGGTGATATTAAAACAATATCAGAGATGGTTGACACAAACCCACTATCATTATAGCATGCTCCTCACTTAGGGATGAATTCGTTTACTGACGTGGTCTTAGGAAAGGAAATCCGTCTTTAAGTGAGGAGAGGCTGTACTTGCCACTGCTTAAATGTATGTTGCATTTGTTAACTATTTCCCTCAAAGAATTTGCATATTCTTATGCTTGCTTTTCAGAAATGTTCTCAGATACAGCATTACTCTCCTCCCACTCAAGCATTACTGCATGTTCTCATTCCTTGCATCCTCATGCACCATAGTATTGTGTTTTTTTGCTTTCAATTGCAATAAAGTTTTTCTACTTGCTTTTCCTTCTAGCAGCATAATTTGAGTTTGTGAGTAACTTGCCACCAAAGTGATATTTTTTGAAAAGCCATAATTTATTTTTGGTAGCAGAATGATAAAAACAGAAAAAATGCCGAGTTGATTTAGTTGTTTCAGTAGCAGGCAATGCACCATGTGCATGTACGTCTGTATCTCATGTGACTTTTTCCTGGCTATGTTCACTTTATATTCTATCATTACATGAACCCTTATGAGTTTGTGAGTAACTTGCCACCAAAGTGATATTTTTTGAAAAGCCATAATTTATTTTTGGTAGCGAATGATAAAAACAGAGAAAAAATGCCCGAGGTTGATTTAGTTGTTTTTGGTAGCAGAGCAATGAACCATGTGCATAGTACAGTACTGTATTGAAGTGACTTTTTCCTGGCTATGTTCACTTTATATTCATCATTACATGAACCCTTATACAAATATATCGTATGTCCACATTAACACCAAGCAGATTTGCAACACTTAGTTATCCTAATTCATAAATATTGTATAAATGATCCAGTGCCAGTGCCAAGATGTGATTATCATTGCCGTGAATACACTTTCTTGTAAAATCATGTTGCCTGGGCTTGTTTTGCTGACAGGTTCATAAACTACTGTATGTATATACATAAACTCTGATCATCCACTTGTTTTGAAAGTCATTAACTATTTGGTATTGTAGATTTAATTTGTTTTTTTTTTTAGTTGTGTCTGCATCACAGTTGATTCCGATCTAAAATACGATGTTTCATACATACTGTATATATAGATAATGTGCTAACATTGTTCCTGGGTTTGGTTTATTGTAAAGTGGTTAACCTCGAATGTTACCTCATTCAGATTTTTATTTTAGTTTTATTTTGTCAGGCATTTTCTTATTTGTAATGTCCCTTATCTCTAGCCTATGTTTATATATTACATGTTAATAAATTAATTCGTCTCTTGTTTCTGTTTTTTTTTCTATAATGCTTATCCCTGATAAGTCAGTTTGGTTATAATATAGAATTGAAATATTCTTTAAAAGACTTTTTTTTTTCTTACCTCCAACTTTGATAATTGAACAAAATTTGTGCTATTCTGTTCATTGTTGCTACTCTTAATCTTGTTGTGTGCTGCCATCTTTGTTACTGTTAATCTTGTGTGCTGCTGCCTTTGTTACTGTTAATCTTGTGTGCTGCCATCTTTCTTACTGGTTAATCTTGTGTGCTATCATCTTTGTTACTGTTAATCTTGTGTGCTGCCATCTTTGTTACTGTTAATCTTGTGTGCTGCCATCTTTGTTACTGTTAATCTTGTGTGCTGCCATCTTTGTTACTGTTAATCTTGTGTGCTGCCATCTTTGTTACTGTTAATCTTGTGTGCTGCCATGTTTGTTACTGTTAATCTTGTGTGCTGCTGTCTTTGTTACTGGTTAATCTTGTGTGCTATCATCTTTTCTGCTGTTAATCCTTTCACTGTCTCCTACATAGATCTATGTCATTGATGCCAGTGTCACCTACTTAGCTCTACATCTTAATCATAGTGCCCTCAATTATTCTGTGATTGGTAAATTTTGGTCTAGACATGAGAGACTTGAGTTTGTGCAGTGTAAAAAAAAAAAAAAAAAAAAAGCCTCATACAGTGCATGATGGGAACAGCTAACCTTTTATCTTGTGTTTGGTTAAAAATAGCAACATTGTGGCATATTCTAGGGTGTTTTTCAAGATTTTGATGGCTGTTTCTTGCTATTAGTTTAGAGAAAGGATTATATACTAGTGAAGGTGATTTTAGATAAACTGAAAATATTAATTTTTTGCAATTTTGGAAGTGTTGCACATACCTCCCCTAGTCTGTTTTATGGGTTTTTAGGTCTGCTTCAATTACTGAGTTGACTTTAAATATGACCAGCTATTCTTAGTCATGTTTTATTATGTGAGAAAGAGGGTAAAACAACAACTGCTGCTGCTGCTGCTTTTATTCTTTTTTAGTTTTTTTCTTTTTAAAATGGAAGACAGGTGGGGGATGTGATTGATAAACAACAGAAAGGTTGATTTAGAGGCTTGAATACTTTCATTGTTTAATTTTTAATTGGAATTTGTTTAACTTTATGCAAAATTCCAAAATACTGACTTGTATACACTTTATAGAATGGAAGGCAAAATAATCAGGAATTGGGTTGGTTTGAGCCATGTAATTGGCCTAAAATAGGCCTCAAAGTGGGCAAAATAACTGATGTGTAAATTGTGCCCAGACGCCAACTTCATACAGTGGAACCTCGGTCGAATTTGGTTTTTGACGACTTTTTTCGTCAAAATTTTGTCCCAGTTTTCATTTCATCACTGGTTTTCGTCCGCCGTATCGAACGTGGCAGCATCCCATGCATGCGTTCTGAGTCAATCTGACTTTGTTTCTCGTCGAGTGAACATTTCCCTGCGCATTCATACGAAACTTTCCATAATAATCCATTGTTTTTTATGCTTGTTTATCGAGTGCGACTGCTAAATAAACCACCATGGGGGCCAAAGAAAGTTCCGAGTGCCAGCCCTTTGATAAAGAAGGCGAGAAACACAATAGAATTGCTTCAGAGGAGGAGGAGGAAGAGAGAGGGGAGAATGTGCCTTCTTCAGTAATTAAGGACATGTGTGCAAAGTGGAATGAGTTGCAATGTTTTGTGGAGAAATATCACCCTAACAAAGCTGTTGCAAGCCATGTCTGCAACATGTTCAATGACAATGCCTTTTCCCATTTTAGGCAAATCTTAGAGACGCCAGAAACAGACTTCTCTGGACAGCTTTTTTGTGCGACAGGGGTCCAGTGATTTTCAAGCTGGTCCTAGTGCCAGTAAAAGACAAAGAAGGGAAGTAACCCCAGATAGGGACTTGATACCTGAAGTTTTTATGGAACGGGATTCCCCTTCCAAACAATAACCTCTCCCCTCCTCGCCGTCTTCCATACGCCAACAAGAGTCTTCAATAAAGGTAAAAGTTATGTTAAATGTTCATTTATCCATTTCATTAGTCCTTTATATTTATTTCTCATTGTTTTCTGCATGTAAAACTATATAGTTATTCTCTCTAAAATGTATTTTTTGTTAATACTTTTGGGTGTCTGGAACGGATTACAGTGGACCCCCGCCTAACGAGCACCCCGGAAATCGTACAATTATGTAAGTATAATATTGTAAGTGCTTGTGGAAGTGTATTTTTGGGGGTCTGAAATAGACTAACTTACGTGACATTATTTCTTAAGGAAGTAAATTCGTTCGGTAATGGCACTTGAGCAGGCTTCTGGAATGAATTTTGCTCGTTAGGCAGGGGTCCACTGTAATTGGATTTACATTTATTTCTTATGGAAAATATTGCTTCAGTTTTCGTTGAATTCGGTTTTCGTCAGACTTTCTGGAACGAATTAAAGACGAAAGCTGAGGTTCCATTGTACCTGCATATTTCTGCAAGTTTTTCATCAGATATGGCAGTTTTGGCATTATTACTTTTATTATTTTTAGAAAAAATTATTTTTGGTTTAAATCGCCACACTAACAGCACTTAAAATTTTAGAGGTTGTGACAGTTAAAGGGTTAATCTTGTGTGCTTCCATCTTTGTTACTGTTAACCTTGTGTGCTGTCATCATTGTTGCTGTTAACCTTGTGTTCTGCCATCTTTGTTGTTAACCTTGTGTTCTGCCATCTTTGTTGTTGTTAACCTTGTGTTTTGCCAACTTTGTTGCTTTTAACCTTGTGCTGTCATCTTTGTTGTTGTTAACCTTGTGTGCTGTCATCTTTGTTTCTGTTAACCTTGTGTTCTGCCAACTTTGTTGTTGTTAACCTTGTGCTGTCATCTTTGTTGTTGTTAACCTTGTTTGCTCTCATCTTTGTTGCTGTTAACCTTGTGTGCTGTCATCTTTGTTGTTGTTAACCTTGTGTGCTATCATCTTTGTTGCTGTTAACCTTGTGTGCTGTCATCTTTGTTTCTGTTAACCTTGTGTGCTGTCATCTTTGTTGCTGTTAACCTTGTGTGCTGTCATCTTTGTTGCTGTTAACCTTGTGTGCTGTCATCTTTGTTGCTGTTAACCTTGTGTGCTGTCATCTTTGTTGCTGTTAACCTTGTGTGCTGTCATTTTTGTTGATGTTAACCTTGACATATGCTGCTATTTGTAGTCTATATGACTACTATATGACTTTTGTGGGCGAGGGGCTTGGACTTCCAGCAAGCATGTGTGAGCGTGTTAGATAGGAGTGAATGGAGACAAATGGTTTTTGGGACATGACGATCTGTTGGAGTGTGAGCAGGGTAACATTTTGTGAAGGGATTCAGGGAAACCAGTTAATTGATTTAGTTGGACTTGAGTCCTGGAAATGGGAAGTACAATGCCTGCACTTTAAAGGAGGGGTCTGAGATAGTGACAGCTGGGAGGGACTTTTCTCAGCTGTCGTATCTGAGCTCCTCTGCAAAGACAGTGATTATGTATGAGTGTGGTGAAAGTGTTGAATGATGATGAAAGTATTTTCTTTTTGGGGATTTTCTTTCTTTTTGGGTCACCCTGCCTCGGTGGGAGACGGCCGACTTGTTGAAAAAAAAAAAAAAAAATGACTACTAATACTAAGAGTATTATTCAGATGAATAAGGAAGGGTTGTTGAGGTGGTTTGGTCATTTAGAGAGGATGGAGCAAAATAGGTTGACTTGGAGGGTGTATAAATCTGTAGTGGAGGGGAGGAGGGGTAGGAGTCATCCTAGGAAAGGATGGAGGGAGGGGGTAAAAGAGGTTTTGTGTGCAAGAGGCTTGGACATAGAGCATGCATGTGTGAGCATGATATGAGTGAGTGGAGATACTGTAAATGGTTTTTGGAACTTGACATGCTGTTGGGGTGTGAGCAGGGTAATATTTTGTGAAGGGATTCAGGGAACCAGTTTGCCAGACTTGAGTCCTGGAGGTGGGAAGTACAATGCCTGCACTTTAAAGGAGGGGTTTGGGATATTTGTTGTTTAGTGACATCTAAACTGTCATATCTCCGCACCTCTGCAAAAACAGTGATCACTATCAGTTTAAGTGATGTTCAGTGATTTTTTTTAGTCTATTAAACATGAAGATATTCTAGAAAAACCTTGAATTTATATTAAATTGTTTATTGAAAGTATTATTGCACTGAAGTGAAAGCTGCAGCTTATATAATGTACACACTTATGGCAATACATCTTTGTAAGTATACCTAGTTGGATGAATCTTATTGTAGCCAACTGGTTGAGTAGCTTACGCACTGACCTGGAGTTTAACAACTCATTCGCTGTGGGTTCAAACCTCACCTGTACCCTGGTTTATATTGATAGCTTTGTCAATAATAAAGGAGATGTTTTTTTAAAAAGTATACACAAAAATCCTGGAATGAATAAATGGGCAGTAATAACAGCAGTTTTGCTATATCTTATTCACAGTTCAAATATTGAGTGAATGTTAGACACTTCATACTTGATTTGTGAAATTTTCAGTAGCCTATCATTAATTTGCCTCGGCTCATCAGCCCAGTTAGATACTAGTGGGGAAATAATGACATTGAGTTCATTTAGATGATTGAAATTCCATGGTTATCAGTTTTATGGGTCATGTACCGAACCCAGAAATGTACACTACAAAATTTGCGAAGCAAATCTGTTTGCAAGATTCCCTTTATTAAAAAGTATAAGTAAATCTTGCAAGTTTGGGGTTTCATCATTTACAAATAGGTTAATATGATGAAAAGATGCAAAATCGTTTAAGAAACGAAGGCAGCTGGTGGCAGTGTGAGGGGGAAAAGTGTTGCCTTGCCAAACACCCATAGGCCCCATGAGTTGCAGTGTAAAAAGCCTACACTATGCACTCCCATGAATTGGCACCTACGTCGATCCTTCCAAGCCTTATGCTGTGTAATAGCAATCATTTCAGGCTATAACTTGATATACTTTCAGTAATGCTGAGACATCATGCAATTCATTTCCACTTTAATGATGGTTTAATGTGTATTTTTATGCATAAGTGGATCCCAGCAACATCTCATGACACGTAGGTTCTATCAGAAGCCCACAACATGTGTCCCTAATCACAAATAGGTAAATGCACAGGTCCCAAGGCACACACATCTCAGGTCCCAGGGTACACGGGTTCCACCACACATGTCTCAAAGTACATATGTCTCAGAACTGAAATTACAGTACATACTGTAATACCTCAATATAACAGATTTATGAAACTAGACAAAATACACTGGATAGATTGTACTTTTAACTTTTTATTTTTAATGTTTATAACTAAATTGAATGTTTTTTTTTCAACAAGTCGGCCATCTCCCACCGAGGCAGGGTGACCAAAAAAGAAAGAAAATCCCCAAAAAGAAAATACTTTCATCATCATTCAACACTTTCACCTCACTCATACATAATCACTGTCTTTGCAGAGGTGCTCAGATACGACAGTTTAGAATAGTCCCTCCAAACTGTCACTATCCCAGACCCCTCCTTTAAAGTGCAGGCATTGTACTTCCCATTTCCAGGACTCAAGTCTGGCTAAATCTATAATAACCAGTTTTCCTGAATCCCTTCACAAAATATTACCCTGCTCACACTCCAACAGCTCGTCAGGTCCCAAAAACCATTTGTCTCCATTCACTCCTATCTAACACGCTCACACACGCTTGCTGGAAGTCCAAGCCACTCGCCCACAAAACCTCGTTTACCCCCTCCCTCCAACCTTTTCGAGGACGACCCTAACCCTCCTTCCTTTCCCTACAGATTTATATGCTCTCCAAGTCATTCTACTTTGATCCATTCTCTCTAAATGACCAAACCCCCTCAACAACCCCTCTTCAGCCCTCTGACTAATACTTATAGTAACTCCACACCTCCTCCTAATTTCCACACTCTGAATTCTCTGCATAATATTTAAACAATATTTACATAATATTTACATGTCCTTAGACAGGACATCTCCACTACCTCCAGCCGCCTCCTCGCTGCAGCATTTACAACCCAAGCTTCACACCCATATAAGTGTGTTGGTACCACTATACTTTCATACATTCCCTTTTTTGCCTCCATACATAACATTATTTGTCTCCACAGATACCTCAACGCACCACTTACCTTTTTTCCTTATCAGTTCTATGGTTAACCTCATCCTTCATAAACCCATCCGCTGACACGTCAACTCCCAGATATTTGAAAACATTTACCTCTTCCATAATCCCTCTCTCCAATGTGATATCCAATTTTTCTTTATTTAAATCGTTTGATACCCTTATCACCTTACTCTTATCTATGTTCACTTTCAACTTTCTACCTTTACACACCCTTCCAAACTCGTCCACTAACCTTTGCAACTTTTCTTTAGAATCTCCCATAAGCACAGTATCATCAGCAAAAAGTAACTGTGTCAACTCCCATTTTGTACTCGATTCCCCATAATTTAATCCCACTCCTCTCCGTAACACTCTAGCATTTACTTCTTTTACAACCCCATCTATAAATATATTAAACAACCATGGTGACATCACACATCCCTGTCTAAGACCTACTTTTACTGGGAAGTAATCTCCCTCTCTCCTACACACCCTAACCTGAGCCTCACTATCCTCATAAAAACTCTTTACAGCATTCAGTAACTTACTACCTATTCCATACACTTGCAGCATCTGCCACATTGCTATGTATAGTACTGTATGTATAGTACTATACTGTATTAGGTATACAGTAGAGTATGTACAGTAGTTTTTATTTGCATTCTGACTTAATTGAGACTCGGAAAATCCTCCTATTAATATATTGAGGTTTACTGTATCCATGAAAGAAACAATAGATTACATTACCATATTTGGATTTTAAGAAAACTTTTAAGAGAGTGCTCATCTTGATAGACTGTTTTGAAAACTGCAAAATGTAGGATGACGACATATTGGACTATTGCGGTGGATGAGAGATTTTTCTGTTTGAAAGAAAAAATGCAAAAGACTAATGTGGGTTAATATGTACTCTTGGGGTAATGTCATGAGTGGGGTGCCACAGGGATCTGTGCTTGCCCCATTATTGTTTTTAATTTATATAAACTGCTTGCCAGTAGAAATACTAGAAATTACACAAATGTTTGTAGATGTAAAAAGCCCATGTAAAATAAGAAATAAAAATGACTGCCTGCAGGAAGGCCAGGATAGATTTACATGGAGTGGTAGATGGACAGTGGTTTTTAGAGTTTGACATCGTATACTGTAATTTGAAAAATTGTCTTTTGCATTAAAAGTCCTGGCCCTGATGCTTTTGGATTAGAGGTGTTTGAATGTGTTTAAGGAGAGATTAGCATATCAGTGATAAAGGTAACCTTAGCATAATTATATATATACAGTGTATTTTTAAATAAATGAATAGTGCATTTTGAAAGTTGTATTTGTGTTAGAGGTTTGTTTATGTTGGATGTGCTTTACATGGAAAAGCATGTAGTTGGACAGACTTAAAACCAGAGCTTAAAAGTACTTGACATTGAATAGTTATGTTATTTGAAAGAAAAGTTTAACTTAAGTTGTTTGATGGTAAGATGATAAAGGTTGTATATTGTGGTTATTCTGTCAGCATGTTCAGAATTTATTTCTAATTTAATTAAAGGTTGTGAACTGAGTTTTGTTTTTATGGTTTAATATAGCAAATAGCTTATTTAAATATAAAACACTTGCTTTTGAATATTAGGCTCTCTTGAATTTAGAGGTGGTAAACATTAGAAGCCTTGGAGCCCAGCTCATGGCATAGTTCATTAATGTTTGTCCCTTGTAATGTGAACTAAATACGGATGTTCATTTTGTAGAGGATGTGTATGATCTAAGAATAAGGATGCTTTTGGCTGAGGCAGCATCTTGACAGTGTCTCTCCCCTGCAGACGTGGAGGGGACGACCCTGGTGGTGGGGGCACTTTAACCGGTCAGTCCTGTGGTCGTTGTGTGAACTATGGCCAGCCGGGCTGTGTTTCAACTGCCGTGTCAGAGAGACGGACCAGTAGTCGTTCATATTCCAGGTTGCATCGTTCGCGTGGACCTCATGCTGAAGGGTCAAGGTCACGTCCAGGTTCCCCTGTGGTGCATTCTCGGCCAGCCAGTCCCTCGGTATATTCTTCCCTACCTGCAAGTTTTTCACAACAAGTGTACCTTATGCCTCCCACTGCATCTGTGTCAGGATCTATGATGGTAGGAGTGCAGCAACCATGGCAGTTCCAGCCTGCTTCTTCTACAACTTCTCACCAGCTTCCTGCCATGGTGACACATTTGACTTTGGGTGAAGCATTAGGGAATACTCTCAGTTATCAGCAACAAGCTATTCCGTGTACAACTGTAGTTCCTGGTTTTAACCTTCCCGTGTACCCTACCCCACATCCTGCCCAGATAAATAGAATACAGCACCCTGTAAGCTACTACATGGGTTCTCCATACATGCATCAGAGTAGTAGACCTGGTAGCCGGCCTACCACTCCAGATCAGTGCCAACTCCCTGACTCTGAGAGTCATCATAGTGTAGATATAGAAGACATTTCGCTTAGACCAAGAGGATTACCTGGTTTAAGACAAAGACCTTTCACTTTAAGGAAGCAAGAATGTGATAATTCTGCTGTAAGTGTATCTGATACATCTAGTACCAGGACTGATACTTCAGCGACTCCTTCGTTAAGACTCTCAGTGTCATCATTGCCTTCGCCTCTTGATGTTCCTGGGATACCCATTCAAGACGAAGTGTGCCCCTTCCACGAGCGCCAGTCTGAATGGTTAGCACCTCTTGTTCTAATGTTGCATACTAAGACAAAGCTTTATTGGTTAGCACTTTCACTGGTATTTAATATTATTGTACTGTATAAGTTAAATAATTTGGTTAACATGCAATATGTATCTAAAATTTTAAGACAAAATAAAACGTACAAATTTTAAGACAGAGTACAAAAACTGGTCAGTGTTGAATGTTGATGCAAAACATGTGCCAAGACCTGCACATGTCAGATTATGTATTGATGATAAAAGGAATAAGACTTCATCATTCACTAATAATTTTTCTCATGAAGAAAAAACACATTACAGAACAAGCCTTTGAGGCAACGTTTCACCCCATGTTGAGCTTTTTGTCAAATCCTAATAAAAGCTTGCTCTGCAACATGTCTTGTTCAGTGTTGTCGGCAGTACACAGCTGGGATCCAAAGATTTTCTTGTCTTTGTAAAATAAAATGGTTAACAGATAGGAGTAGAACTTTTGAATGGTGTTCCTTTTGTAAAGTTTGTTCACTCTGTTGATATAAAAATGAATGTGCATTTATTCATGCTTGCTGCAGTTTTGCTCATTTTCAGTAAATTTTTGTTGCTAACAGGAGAATCGTCAAAAAATTTTCCTAAGAAAATAAGTGTATGATATATAGTTTTTGTCACCTAAGCTTCTCAGTATTAAGTTTACTCCTTAGTTTGCAATACAGTTCTGAGCTTCAGTTGGTAATATTGTTTATAGCCATCTATATCGGAGCAAATTTTGAAGCATGCTTGCTTAATGTTAGCAACATTGTGTCTTGGAATGCCACTAGAGACCAGCAACATTGTGTCTTGGAATGCTACTAAGATCCATGGTCTCTTATTGAGTGATCCTTAAACATGCACACATTTATGGATATGCATATGGGCATGCTGCCATTGTTTAATAAGCAAGATTCAAGAGAATCATTAAAGGCTCTTGTTGATAATACGGGGGGTAGAGACCCAGTAAAAGTAATTATAAGTGGGGTAGATGACAACAGAAAATCATATAGTAGCACTAGTTATTTGAAATATAATAGAAGATAGAGCAACTACTAGCCTGTTCACATGAGCATCATAGTAACCTGACCAGACAACACAATGAAAGAAGCAATTCTTGAATCATCAGTTTACAAACACTAGGTGTTTTATATATTTTTCTGATTTGGAGGGTGTAAAATTGTTGCCTGTATAATAAAAATTTGTATATTAATGTACAAAATAAAGAACCCAAGTCCTCTGGTAGCCTGTAAAGAGGTTTACTCCTCTCATCACTCTCCCTTCACCACCTTTATCTCTTCAGATCTAAATACTAGTGAGTCAAACCTTGTCAACACTCAGACTGACTCCTCTGTTTGCAAGTTTTCCATTACTTTAGAATCTGGACTTTGAGTTGTTTATTTTCTCATCAGAACCTCCACTCCTATATTATTCCTCTTTATCACTGTTGACATTGGCATATTTACACATGCTTCACACCCATGTAAGTGTGTTGGTATGACTATATTCTCATACATTCTCCTCTTTGCTTCTATGGATAACATTCTTTGTCTCCACAGATGTCTCAGTGCACCACCCACTTTTTTCTCTTCATCAGTTTTGTGGTTCACTGAATTATGTTTAAACGTATCTGTCACTTGTCTACATTTAGCTAATCAATGTCATGTAATTTTAAGTTCTAGTGTGTCTGCTCAAAATGTTTTGCCTAACTGTTTTGCCTAACCATGTAAGAAACTACAGTGTAAAACAATCTCTATATTACAAATGTGTCTTCTTGGAAAATAAATATATTTTTACTTACAGCAGCTGACATGCACTTCTAAACTCCTGGCAGACTCTAATTCTTCCCTCAATTCTGACAGCCTTCTCCAGGAGTAGCATTCACCAAATGCCGCTATTGCAATCAACATATAAAAACCATACAGCCCACCTGCATCTGATCTGCCTCTTTGAATAACAACTAAAGCTTCCCCTTCCCAACATAACTCTACATTAGATCCTTCTCTGGGATCCAAATCCTGTCATATTCCCCCAGCCATCAGTTTTTGGTCACCTCATTATTGCTACCACTTATGCCTGACTTTGTTGATCATTATCTCTCTCCCTCCTTTCATTTTTTGAATTATCTCTGGCATTGACATTGGATATAGTTTCATGATTTATTTTCTTGGCACCTTCAGCATCACTACTATTCTTTTATGGGTGCCTTAGTTAATATCCAAAGTCAGAGCTTGGCAATGAAAAAATGAAAATTAACTGATAAACATGAGAGTATGGTATAGGACACGTCCAGAAGGCAACACACAGTATGGGCGGGTGTTTACATCAAGGAGTAAAACTAGGGCTTCCAAAAAAACAATAGTCCCGCCCTGAGCATGGAGGGGAAAGTATCCTGCTGTGTGACAAATTGGTATTTTTCATATTGCTATTGTGTTGCTTTCCTGTGACTATCTTAGGAATGAGATTTTGAATCTCAAGTTATTGAAAACTAGTTACAGTTGTGGAAATAATGAGAATACTATATTAAAAATTACACATGTTATACAGCTAATAAAAGTATTTATATTAGTTTATAATTCATATATTGGATTGAAATACATACTGTATTCTGAATAATCTAAAATATTTCTACTCTGATTTATTTTATGCATAGTATGTACCGAACACAACATATAAGAATATATGCTATGTTATAGAAATTATTGTATAGCAGAGAGATTGGTTAATTAATATTTTTAATGCAACTCTTAATTTCCCACCAAGCAGATAGTGTGAAATAATTTTTTTGTGAAATGATGACAAAACAAGATTTATCATGATGGAATATTGTATTGCTTCAAAAAACTGACGTGAATAGGATTTCCGGAAGCACTTTACACAAAAAAGTTAAAAAATTAATGAGTAAGACAGCTTGTTTTGTTTTATAATAGGACTTGAAGACTTAAGTGGAGTTGTTAATACACAAGTAGGAATGTGGGTAGCCATTTCATTAGATGGTTAGGAGTTAATAAAGCAATGATAGCTATTTGGCTCAGTGAAAATACTATTTTAGCATATACTATAGTTATTTAATTTACAATAATGTAGATGTAAAGCTAAGACTAAAATTATTGGCTTGCACAAGTGTGTATATTTATGTAGGTATTTTAGGAGAATTGGGTTTGCATGAGTCATGTAATGTCGAGAACATAATAAGTGTGTAACTCTTTAATTAGTGTGTGGAGGCTTTATTGAAAATTCAACTTTGCTTTATTCTTGCATCCTCAAACCTAGAGGTCATTTCATTGTCACTTTCCCTTTACTTCTAATCATATCTTATTTTTATTGGTGTCTTCTCACCATCCCCTTTTCATTGCTTTATGGTTCTAGTCACATATTCCATATATTAAAGATTTTGCTCATGTAGAAATCTTTTTCTTTGTTTGTGTGGCAAGTAAGAAGAGATGTAGAATCCCTGGCAAATATTTTAGGTCATCCTACATAAATTACACTTAAACTTTTGATTTAGTGAACTTTTATTTATGTAGATCATATTTGACAATACCATTGCCCATATTTGTTTGAATAGAATTTACTTGCTGATGTACTATAGTTATGAAGTCTTTACTAAAATAATAATTTCCCTTCAGGTCGAGTGCATTACAAAAAAATCAAGAGATAGAATTTGAGCGTAACTTTGAGCGTTTTGTCTTTCTCAAATGGGGCGCTCAGGCACTGAAGAACTTGTTGATTGTCCCTCCTGGCTCTGGCATTGTGCATCAGGTGAGAATTCATTAGATTTTACATTTATGAATTAATGCATCGTGCCTTATATAACAGGCATACCCCACCTAAGGGTGATGTATTTTACAATACCAGTAACAATTTTTGTAGCAAAATCACATACAGAATATACCTGAACATTTTTCTTAGAGACCCTGTAACCTATAAGGAAAAAATACATACAGCCTCTCCTCACTTAGCAACGTACAGTGGTACCTCGAGTTACGATATTTTTTCGTTCGAGAATGCTGTTCAAGTGCCATTACCAAACGAATTTATCCCCATAAGGAATAATGTAAAATAGACTAGTCCTTTTACACCCCCAAAAATATACCTACAAAAGCATTTAAAAAAATAAACTTACATAAAAGGGCGATTTTGGGACCATCGTAACTCGAGGTACCACTGTACTTGTTTACAACAGGCTCTCTGACCAGTTTGCATACCTAAATAATGTATATTAAGAGCTGATTTCCTCTATTCTGTTTATTACAGTATACAGTACACTACTGTATAAACATTTAAAAATCTTCTTTTCTTTCAACACGTCGGCTGTTTCCCACCAAGGCGGGGTGGCCCAAAAGGAAAAACGAAAGTTTCTCCTTTTACAATTAGTAATATACACAGAAGAAGGGGTTACTAGCCCCTTGCTCCCGGCATTTTAATCGCCTCTTACGACACGCATGGCTTACGGAGGAAGAATTCTGTTCCACTTCCCCATGGAGATAAGAGGAAATAAGAACAAGAACTAGTAAGAAAATAGAAGAAAACCCAGAGGGGTGTGTATACGTATATATATGCTTGTACATGAATGTGTAGTGTGACCTAAGTGTTAAGTAGAAGTAACAAGACATACCTGAAATCATGCATGTTTATGAGACAGAAAAAAGACACCAGCAATCCTACCATCATGTAAAACAAATACAGGCTTTCGTTTTACACTCACTTGGCAGGACGGTAGTATCTTCCTGGGCGGCTGCTGTCTACCAACCTACTACCTAAGAAAAACAGTAGACCAGCTAGACGAGACTAAGCTGCCACCCAACTCGAAATATTATAGAAATATTATAAATGGTGCAAAGGTGACATTAAAACAATATGAAAGTTGGCTGACACAAACCCACTACCATTATAGTATGCTCCTCACTTAGTGACGAATTCGTTTACCGACGTGAGGAGAGGCTGTACTGTACTAAGAAAACTCGGTAGATTATGTACATGAATACTTGAAGGTATAAGGTGATGCTGGGAAGGAAGGAGGGGCAGAATCATCTGCCTCCTCATCTGAATAATCTGTTGAGAGGGAAGCTGTCTCGGTTGGTAGCACACTTGGCTCACACACTGAGGTCTGTGGTTCGATCTCCAGTATGGGTGCAAATATTGGACATGTTTTCTTAACACACCTACTGTCCTTGTTCACCTAGCAGTAAGTAGGTACCTGGGTGTTACCTGACTGGGGTGGGCCGCATCCTGGGGACAATGTTATCTTAAGGTGTCCGAAATACTCTGCATAACCAGGGTTTTTTCTATATACGTAGTATGTCATTGATGTAAACTAGGTCTGTATAAGTTATATACTTGTAGAAATAAAGATGACAATATTATTATTATTACCTAAGTCTTTACCAAAGCAAGGAAAGGTCTGTCTTAGGAGCTGCCTTGGATATAGAGAGACTTGTATCAAAATATGTCCAGTGAAACCAGCATACAGTATCTTACCTGTCCTGTAACTGCATTACTTAACTCCTCACCTAAATGGATTTTTTTTTTTTTAACTGGCTGTCTACCACTGGGGGTTGGGTGGATCAACATATAAGGAAACATTTTCACTGCCACTCATTCAATCACTGTCTTGCCAGAAGGTTGCTGACATCATAGTTTGGGTGACCCTCCAAATTGCAGTATCCCCACTCTTCTGTCAGAATGCAGGCACTGTACTTCCCACCTCCAGGACTTAAGTCCGGCTAACTGGTTTCCTCTGCATCCATGGACAATTTTTATTGGCTGTAATATATTTAGAATTTAGAGGTTTGCAATATCAGAGGCAGTTTAGCTTAAGCCAGCAAACATCCTCATATTGCCTTCAACACCAGAACACAATATATAAGAATATATATATGTGAGTGTGGGGGAAGTTTGTGAGGCAGTGGGTAGAATGAAAGGGGGTAAGGCAGCTGGGATTGATGGGATAAAGATAGAAATGTTAAAAGCAGGTGGGGATATAGTTTTGGAGTGGTTGGTGCTATTATTTAATGTATGGAAGAGGGTAAGGTACCTAGGGATTGGCAGAGAGCGTGTATAGTTCCTTTGTATAAAGGCAAAGGGGACAAAAGAGAGTGCAAAAATTATAGGGGAATAAGTCTGTTGAGTGTACCTGGTAAAGTGTGTGATAGTTATTATTGAAAGAATTAAGAGTAAGACAGAGAGCAGGATAGCAGATGAACAAGGGGGCTTTAGGAAAGGTAGGGGGTGTGTAGACCAAGTGTTTACAGTGAAACATATAGGTGAACAGTATTTGGATAAGGGTAAAGAGGTTTTTGTGGCATTTATGGATTTGGAAAAGGTGTATGATAGGGTGGATACGGGGGCAATGTGGCAGATGTTGCAGGTGTATGGAATAGGAGGTAGGTTACTGAAAGCAGTGAAGAGTTTTTATGAGGATAGTGAGGCTCAGGTTAGTGTGTGTAGGAGGGAGGGGGACTATTTCCCAGTAAAAGTGGGCCTTAGACAAGGATGTGTGATGTCACCGTGGTTATTCAATATATTTATAGATGGGGTTGTAAGAGAAGTGAATGCGAGGGTCTTGGCAAGAGATGTGGGGTTAAAAGATAAAGAATCAAATACAAAGTGGGAGTTGTCACAGTTGCTTTTTGCTGATGACACTGTGCTTTTGGGAGATTCTGAAGAGAAGTTGCAGAGGTTGGTGGCTGAATTTGGTAGGGTATGTAAAAGAAGAAAATTGAAAGTGAATATAGGAAAGAGTAAGGTGATGAGGATAACAAAAAGATTAGGTGACGAAAGATTGGATATCAGATTGGAGGGAGAGAGTATGGAGGAGGTGAATGTATTCAGATATTTGGTAGTGGACATGTCAGCAGATGGGTCTATGAAGGATGAGGTGAATCATAGAATTGATGAGGGGAAAAGGGTGAGTGGAGCACTTCGGAGTCTGTGGAGACAAAGAACTTTGTCCATGGAAGTAAAGAGGGAAATGTATGAGAGTATAGTTATACCAACACTCTTATATGGGTGTGAAGCATGGGTGATGAATGTTGCAACGAGGAGAAGGCTGGAGGCAGTGGAGATGTCATGTCTGAGGTCAATGTGTGGTGTGAATATAATGCAGAGAATTCGGAGTTTGGAAATTAGGAGGAGGTGCGGGATTACCAAAACTATTATCCAGAGGGCTGAGGAAGGGTTGTTGAGGTGGTTTGGACATGTAGAGAGAATGGAACGAGACAGAATGACTTCGAGAGTGACTTTGACGTGCTGTTGGAGTGTGAGCAAAGTAACATTTATGAAGGGATTCAGGGAAACCGGCAGGCCGGACTTGAGTCCTGGAGATGGGAAGTACAGTGTCTGCACTCTGAAGGAGGGGTGTTAATGTTGCAGTTTTATAACTAGTGTAAAGCACCCCTCTGGCAAGACAGAGATGGAGTGAATGATGATGAAAGTTTTTCTTTTTCGGGCCACCCTGCCTTGGTGGGAATCGGCAGATGTGTTAAAAAAAAAAATATGCTATGTTATAGAAATTATTGTGGAAACATTGTTTCCACCTGTACCGGATGTTTTACACCTAGAAGTAAGTAGGTACCTGGATGTTAGTCAACTGGTGTGGGTTGCATTCTGGGGGACAGGATTGAAGGGCCCCAATGGAAATAAGACTTCAGTAATGCACTGACTTTCTTGGGTTATCCAGGGTGGCTAACCCTCTGGGTTAAAAATCCAAACAAACCTTATCTTACATCATCACCTAAAGTATGCTCAAAACCAGTACATTTCTCCAAAGAGAGATCTGTCATTCTGAGCAACCATTGTTAGACTGGTGTGCAGTTTTGCAGTTGTCAACATATTTGCCTAGATGCAACAGACAGTAAGAAACGTTACCTTGACTTACAGCAAAAGCTGCATCTATGTCACCTTGATTCATCTGGTAATGTCTTATTTCATAACATAATTGTCACCGTTCTTGGCAGTGATTCTTTGTCATTATAGGAGTACTGTAGTACATTTAGTGGTCTTCATCCACCTTTTTTGGCGGTAGATCACCAGAACCTTCCACAGTAGAAATGAAAAAAAAATACATTGGTAGAAATTACATGTAAACTACAGCCTATACATGTACTTTCCATTCACACATGAAAGGCACAGATAAGCCATGAAAATTTTTGACATAAGTTGTTGGATAATTGTTAGGTGTATCATAAAGAGCAGGTGGATGATTTAAAACTATTAAACATAAAGGGCCTTTTTAAGAGTGAATTAGTGAGCAAGATAATATATTAAAGGCTTATCTAAATCTACTATCATTAGGTAAATTTTGATAAAGATTTTATGGCTGATATTAGCTGTTTAATAATTGGCTTAAAACCATTTTTTTTTAATATAAGTATTTATTGTGAGGGTGATGTTACACTTTTCTTTAATGTTTATGTGATGATATCTGTAATGTTAGTGAGAAAAAATGAGCTATCACAATCATAATCTAATTTTGGTTCTGAGAATATTTTGTAGGCTCTTTGCCTGCACCTTTGCTCCAATGACCCAAGATTCATCACACCCTAATGATTTCACTCACCTCTCTTTCGCCTCTAGGAATGTACATGTATATGTATTATTTTGTATCAACTGTATGATTTAATGAAAGATCTTACCTGATTGAAATGTACCAATAAAAATTTGTTTTGTAAAGTGTCTTTTCTTTAATGTTGTTAACAGCATGCTATTTAGTTCCAACCATAGAGTTAATACTGCCAGTATATATACTTTAAAAAGAAAGCTTTCCAGGATTAATGTATTGGAGTAAATCGTAACATTCCTACACCCTCAGGTAAATTTGGAGTACCTGGCACGTGTTGTTTTTGAGGAGGATAAAGTGCTGTTTCCAGACTCCCTGGTGGGCACTGATTCTCATACGACCATGATTAATGGCTTGGGGGTAGTTGGCTGGGGAGTTGGAGGTAAGAGATTTTACAGGAAGTTTAAGCACTGTATGTAAATATGTTAACACTCTTCACACATGGCCCAGGAGCAGAAGAATTCTGCTTATAGGTGACCCAAAGAAGGATCATTAAATCATGTAGACAATGAGAACTACTTGTTGAAACTTATCTGCCTACCATTTGCAAAATGTTGATTAAACGTAACACTTGTAAAATTGTTGCTAATTTTAGTGTCTGTCTAAATCTTAAAACAAGAGTTCATAAAAACACTTCAATATAAATCCATGAGGTTTAGCACTTAACCTGATTGTATTTTTATTATAAACCTCTGAAATGAGGCTAAGTTCCTGCACGTGACGGCCTGAGTGGCTGTCACATGCATCTACATTTTGAGCACAGTGGTAAATTTTGGCCTAGATATGAGAGAATGGGTCTGTGGTGAGAGTGCACAGTATAAAAAATAAAAATTCCTGCCTCATGTGGTGCATGATGGAAACAAAAGAAAAACTCTGGCCTTATGTTTAGTTTAAAATAGCGACTTTGAGGTGTTTTCTCAGGGTTTTTTTTTTTTTTTTAAAGTGGACACTGAGCAATATTAATTTTGGGATCTGGACAGTGAAAGGGTTAAGGATGACTTGTTTTTTTTCAGGAATTGAGGCTGAGGCAGTCATGCTAGGGCAAGCAGTGTCCATGGTTCTGCCAAAAGTTGTGGGTTACTGCATCACTGGTACTCTCTCTTCTCTTGCTACCTCAACAGATGTAGTTCTTACCATTACCAAGGTCAGCTTACATTTACTACATGTATTTTGACATTTCTAAAAAAAAAAAATTGTTTTTAATGTTTTTCTATGTGAATATTTCTATGTGAATATTTGCTTTTACTCTCCTGGTTGTAGTTGCAGAGCTTGAGTCTCAGCTCCTGAAGCTAACACTACTGATTTTATACTTTTTTGGTTTTGTGAATCCAGTAGCCCCACCACTCATTCTGATTATCTACCCTTCATTAATAATTTTACCAATATGATGGTATCTCTAATTAATACTGATCCATACATTATAAAAAAAAATTCACATACAGACAGAAGGATACAGAGGGTAAAATGGGATCTGTGTATTTTGACTTGCAACTAGAACTCTGAACATGGTCCTTCGAGGACGAAATATACAGTAACATTGTTAAGAACATAAGAAAGAAGGAACACTGCAGCAGGCCTACTGGCCCATGCGAGGCAGGTCCAAGTCTCCCACCAGCTTCAGCCAATGCCCCAACCCAGCCAGGTCAAGTTACATTCACTTAAGGAAGGAGCACGGCATCTGAGTTTGTCTTGATATGGCCTTGTGATATATTGTTGGCAATTCAAAATGTGGTATATAAAGGTAGAAAGTTGAAAGTGAACATAGATAAGAGTAAGGTGATGAGGGGTATCAAACGATTTAGATGGTTATCACATTGGAGAGAGGGATTATGGAAGAAGCAAATGTTTTCAGATATTTGAGAGTTGACTTGTCAGTGGATGTGTTTATGAAGGATTAGGTTAACCATAGAATTGATGAAGGAAAAAAGGTGAGTGATGCATTGAAGTATCTGTGGAGACAAAAAACGTTATCCATGGAGGCAAAGAAGGGAATGCATGAAAGTATAGTGGTACCAACACTCTTATATGGGTGTGAAGCTTGGGTTGTAAATGCTGCAGCGAGGAGGAGGCTGGAGGCAGTGGAAATGTCCTGTCTAAGGGCAATGTGTGGTGTGAATATTATGCAGAAAATTCGTAGTGTGGAGTTACTAAAAGTATTAGTCAGAGGGCTGAAGATCGGTTTTTGAGGTTGTTTGGTCATTTAGAGAGAATGGAACAAAGTAGAATGACTTGGAGAGCGTATAAATCTGTAGGGGAAGGAAGGTGGGGTAGGGGTCGTCGTCGTAAAGGTTGGAGGGAGGGGGTAAAGGTTTTGTGGGTAAGGGGCTTGGATTTTCAGCAAGCATGCGTGAGCGTGTTAGTGATTGGAGATGAATGGTTTTTGGAACCTGACAAGCTGTTGGAGTGTGAGCAAGGTAATATTTTGTGAAGGGATTCAGGGAAACTGGTTAGCCAGACATGAGTCCTGGAAATGGGAAGTACAATGCCTGCACTTTAAAGGAGGGGTTTGGGATATTGTTAGTTTGGAGGGACTTCTAAACTGTCGTATATGAGTGCCTCTGCAAAGACAGTGATTATGTATGAGTGATGGTGAAAGTGTTGAATGATGATGAAAGTATTTTTCTTCCTTTTTGGGTCACCCTGCTGCAGGGAATGACCAATGTAACAGCCACTGTAAAAAAAAAATATTTTATTTAGATTGGTGCTTTTGCATTCAAGTCATCCTTTGTATTTGGCAGCATTTGCGGCAAGTCGGTGTTGTTGGAAAGTTTGTAGAGTTCTATGGTCCAGGGGTGAAACAGTTGTCCCTGGCTGATCGTGCCACCATCTCCAACATGTGTCCAGAGTATGGTGCAACAATTGGTTTTTTCCCAGTTGATGACACAACGATCAACTACCTAAGACAGAGCAGTAAGTATTTGAGACTTATTAATACTTCAGTCATCAGTTAATTTTAAAGACTTCCAGATAGATATTTTGTTGGGTTTGATGTTCTGTAATGTGACATAGAACCTCTTCTTTCACTTTCATAGAGCATTTAGCAATTTTTTAAAAATGTATCAAGTACGTGCATAACTTGTATTGAGTTCATTGAGCTGCATAACAAAAAGGTTGTTTAATGTGAAGTTTTTACTTAATGGGAAGCTGCTGCTGTTAATTGCAGCTTTAATATTCATCTATAGCAGATACTGTCATACCTGCTTACCTCTGGTAAGACAGTGATGGTGTGAATGATGGTGAAAATGTTTCTTTTCGGATCATCCTGCCTCGGTGGGAGACAGCCAGTGTCTTAAAAAATGGGGCTTTCTGTGCTAAAACCTTTAAAAGTAATGTTTATGTTATACACTAATACATTTGTAAAATGTAATGGCAGACATTACCATTGTTTCTCTTTCAGATCGTGATGGAAACAAAATTGCACAAATTGAAGCTTATCTTAAAGCTGTGAAAATGTACAGGAACTTCATGGATACTTCCCAGGATCCTTCTTACAGTGAGGTAAGATCTGTAATATTGTAGAATATCAGTCTGATTGCTGCATTATAAAATGTTAATCATAGTGTAATAGAGATCATCTGTAATCATAGTGTAATAGAGATAATCTGTAATCATAGTGTAATAGAGATCATCTGTAATCATAGTGTAATAGAGGTACCATCACAGTAGTAATTTATGGCAAGCTGATCCCACAGTAGAAAATTGGTATAAAGAATATAAATTATGATTTATCAATGTATATTGTAGATTAATTTTAAAATCTGGATTGCTAATGTAGGGCTACTAGGCTTAGCAATTATATTTTTATATTATTAACACATCGGCCATTTCCCAAGGCAGGGTGGCTCGTAAAAGAAAAACTTTCATCATCATTCACTACATCACTGTCTTGCCAGAGGCATGCTTACACTACAGTTATAAAACTGCAACATTAACACCCTTTATATTTATTCCTGCTTTCTATTATTTTTTTTTTATTTTTTCAGATTGAAAGAAAGCAAAATAATGAGTTGAATCAAACTAAAATTAGTGAAGTTTCATAAAACTTAAGATTTTGTTGTATTGAAGTTTGAAAAAAAATTATCACATGTCAACAACAGTGGCACAAATGCACAAGCAATTATTTACCTTTCACAATTGATTGAAGCTAAATTATGATTGTGTTTATTTTTTATTGTTTTAATGTACACCAGTTTCTTATGTTAGATGTATTTCAAGTAACTTTAAACAAGGGAAAATTGCATAGCCTGACATTGCTCCACTTGGAATATACATTATAAATTTGAGTAAATTAATTATTTTTTTCAAATTTTTACTGCTTTGGTCCTTTTACACTAGTATATACAAGGAAATTTTAATATACAGTGGAACCTCAGTACTCGAACAGCTCCCTACTCAAACAGTTCGGTAGTAAAAAAAATTGCTCGGTAGGCGACCGTTTGCTCGGCACTCGACCAAACAAACACAACCTGCCAGAACTTCGCTGTAAACTATTTTTGTTTCTTCACATTTTTTGGTGTTTTTTATATTTGTACAAATAAGTCACCATGGGGCATAAGATTAGTGATAACAGCCAACCAAAAAGAAAATTGGTTGGGAAAAATTTGTTCGGTACTCGAACAGATCAGCACTCGAACAGCCTTCTGGAACAAATTAAGTTAGTCCCGAGGTTCCTCTTTATTAAAAAAAATTCAAATTGTAATATTCGTCGAAGCATGGAAATAAGTCACATTGACTATACAGTGGACCCCCGAGTTTCGTAAAAACTTCACTCCTGAAGTCTGCTCAAGTGCCATTACCGAACGAATTTACTCCCTTAAGGAAAAATTTCACGTAGGTTAGTCTATTTCAGACCCCCAAAAATACACTTCCACAAGAACTTACAAAATTATACTTACATAATTGCACGATTTCCGGGGTATTCGTTAACCGAGGGTCCACTGTATTAGGTTATGACAAGTTAAATCTATATAGTATGGGGCTGAATTCCACTGTTAGTATCATGAAATAATAATGAATTTGGAATGAATGTCATCTTTCGGTCCACTGCACACCCTGTTTGTTGTTAGGGAAGCTGGTGGTGAAACAAAAGAGGTTCTGGTTTTATTGTTTACTTATGCCAGTTAGGCAGTGTTACCCATGATGCATTGTGTGGACCTATCTTATTTTAGATTTTATCAAAGGCATGAAGAGGCTGAAAGAGACCTAAATAGTTATGCTGAGGTCAAAAATATTGGCAGGTGGCATTTTTTAAGCACCGAAAAATTGTGCGTACTAATACGTTACACAGTTGAAAGAAAAAGTGAAAACATTGTGTGCTTATTCAGTACAATCATGTTAATACCATGTATTTCCTTGAGACTATTTTTTATTTTAATCTAAATAACTACCCTTCAGTCTTCTCTAACTTCACTTAAAATTTTAATATTTTTGAATAATATAGGTAGTAGCTTACTAGAAGCAGTTAAAAGCTTTTATGAAGATAATGAGGCTCAGGTTAGGGTGTATAAGAAATATTATTTTCCAGTAAAACTAGGCTTTTGACAGGGATGTGGTGTGGGATTAAAAGATAAAGAATCAAATGTAAAGTGGGAGTTGTCACAGTTGCTTTTTGTAGATTAACAGTACTTTGGTACTTTTGTTTTATTTCTAGTTCTTTTATGCCTTTTGACAACAGGTGGTAACCTTGGATTTGGCCGATGTAGTCCCTTCCCTATCTGGTCCTAAACGACCTCATGACAGAGTATCTGTTTCTTCCATGAAGGACGATTTTCTTCAGTGCCTTAGTAATAAGGTAGGTGCATTATTGTTAACATGTTTAAAATGTGTAATTATAGCTTTATTTCTGTTTTGTAAATTTTGTCACAAGTCATTTGCCATGAATAATGACTTTCACCAGTTCCTGATAAATAAGGTAGGTAGTAGTAGGTTGGAAGTCAGCAACCACCCAGGGAGGTACTACCGTCCTGCCAAGTGAGTGTAAAACAAAAGCCTGTATTTGTTTTACATGATGGTAGGATTGCTGGTGTCTTTTTTCTGTCTCATAAACATGCAAGATTTCAGGTACGTCTTGCTACTTCTACTTACACTAGGTCACGCTACACATACATGTACATAAGAACATAAGAAAGAAGGAACACTGCAGCAGGCCTACTGGCCCATGCGAGGCAGGTCCAAGTCTCCCACCGGCTTAAGCCAATGCCCCGACCCAGCCAGGTCAGGTTACATCCACTTAAGGAAGGAGCACGGCATCTGACCTAGTAGCACAAACTAGTCAGGTACAACTCACACCCACCCGCACCCACTCATATATTTATCTAGCCTATTTTTAAAACTACACAACGTTTAGCCTCTATAACTGTACTGGAGTTTGTTCCACTCATCGACAACTCTATTACCAAACCAATGCTTTCCTATATCCTTCCTGAATCTGAATTTATCCAACTTAAAGCCATTGCTGCGAGTCCTGTCAATACTAGATATTTTTAGCACGCTATTTACATCACCTTTATTTATTCCTGTTTTCCATTTATACACCTCAATCATATCCCCCCTAATTCTACGTCTTTCTAGAGAGTGCAGATTCAGGGCCCTCAGTCTATCCTCATAGGGAAGATTTCTGATACATGGAATCAATTTAGTCATCCTCCTTTGTACGTTTTCCAGAGCATTTATATCCATTCTGTAATACGGTGACCAAAACTGTGCAGCATAATCTAGATGAGGCCTAACCAAGGATATATAGAGTTGAAGAACAACCTGAGGACTCCTATTATTTATGCTTCTTGATATGAAGCCAAGGATTCTGTTTGCTTTATTGCGAACACTTATGCACTGCTGTCTTGGTTTTAGATTACTGCTAACCAGAACTCCTAAATCCTTTTCGCAATCAGTAGTATTAAGATCTACATTATTTAGTTTATATGTGGCATGGTTATTGTCCTGTCCAATATTTAGAACTTTGCATTTATCTATATTAAACTGCATCTGCCACTTCTCCGACCACTGCATCAGTCTATTCAAATCTTCCTGGAGTGCTCTAATGTCCTCATTTGAATGAATTGGACGGCCTATTTTGGTGTCATCGGCAAACTTGCTTATGTCGCTATTTATTCCCTCATCTATGTCGTTTATGTAGATTGTGAACAACAAGGGGCCCAATACTGACCCTTGTGGAACACCGCTTGTGACACTTCCCCACTCTGATTTCTCCCCATTTATGCAAACTCTCTGCTGCCTATTTGTCAACCATGCCTCTATCCAGGAAAAAATTTCTCCTCCTATTCCGTGTGCCTTAATTTTCCTCAATAGTCTCTGATATGGGACTATCAAAAGCCTTACTGAAGTCCATATACACAACATCATATTCATTACCATGATCTACCTCCTCAAATACCTTAGTGAAAAAAGTTATTAAATTTGTAAGGCAGGAACGCCCTTTTGTAAAACCGTGCACTCTCATCTGAGTTTTCTTTGATTTTATCTTAATAGTTCTTGTTCTTATTGCTTTTCCTTTCATATCCATGGGAAAGTGGAATAAGAATCTTTCCTCCGTAAACCATGCGTGTTGTAAAAGTCAACTATAATGCCGGGAACAATGGGCTAGTAACCCCTTTTCCTGTATAGATTTACTAAAAAGAAAAAGAAGAAAACCGTCAGTGGGATGTTTGAATGTGCGTGGATGTTGTGTGAATGATAAGAAAGAGATGATTGTAGATGTTATGAATGAAAAGAAGCTGGATGTCCTGGCTTTAAGTGAGACAAAGCTGAAGGGGGTAGGAGAGTTTAAGTGGGGAGAAATAAATGGGATTAGGTCAGGGGTTTCAAATAGAGTTAGAGCTAAAGAAGGAGTGGCAATAATGTTGAATAATCAGTCAGGGCAGGTAAAGAGGGAATATAAATGTATAAATTCAAGGATTATGTGGAGTAAAATAAAGGTTGGATGTGAAAAGTGGGTTATAGTAAGTGTTTATGCACCTGGAGAAGAGAGAAGTGTAGAGGAGAGAGAGAGATTTTGGGAAATGTTGAGTGAGTGTGTGGGGAGTTTTGAACCAAGTGAGAGTAATTGTGGTTGGGGATCTTAATGCTAAAGTGGGTAAAAATGTTGTGGAGGGAGTAGTAGGTAAATTTGGGGTGCCAGGGGTAAATGTAAATGGGGAACCATTAATTGAGCTATGTGTAGAAAGAGGTTTGGTAATAAGTAATACATATTTTATGAAAAAGAGGATAAATAAATATACAAGGTATGATATAGCACGTAAGGAAAGTAGTTTGTTAGATTATGTATTCAGGATGTCCATGTTTATAGAGGGGCAACGGATATATCGGATCATTATTTAGTTGTAGCTACAGTTAGAGTAAAAGGTAGATGGGACAAAAAGAAAATGGCAACAGCAAGTGAGAGGTAAAAGTGTATAAACTAAGGGAGGAGGAAGTTAGGGTGAGATATAAGCAACTATTGGCAGAAAGGTGGGCTAGTGCAAGTATGAGTAGTGGGAGGATTGAAGAGAGTTGGGATAGTTTTAAAAATGCAGTATTAGAATGTGGGGCAGAAGTTTGTGGCTATAGGAGGGTGGGTGCAGGAGGAAAGAGGAGTGAGTGGTGGAATGAAGAAGTAAAGGGTGTGATAAAAGAGAAAAAGGTAGCAAGAAAGCTTATGAGAGGTTTTTACAAAACAGAAATGTTAATAGAAGAGCAGAGTATATGGAGAGTAAAAGAAAGGTGAAGAGAATGGTGAGAGTGTGCAAAAAAAGAGCAGACGAAAGAATGGGAGAAGCTGTGTCAAGATATTTTGCCGAAAACAAGAAATTTTTTGGAGTGAGATAAACAAGGTAAGAAAGCCTAGGGAACGAATGGATTTGTCAGTTAAAAACAGAGTAGGGGAATTAGTAGATGGGGGAGCTGGATGTATTGGGTAGATGGCGGGAATATTTTGAGGAACTTTTAAATGTCGATGAAAAAAGGGAGGCGGTAATTTCATGTAGTGGCCAGGGAGGTACAACATCGTTTAGGAGTGAAGAGCAGGATGTGAGTGTGGGGGAGGTGCGTGAGGCATTACGTAGAATGAAAGGGGGTAAAGCAGCTGGAACTGACGGGATCATGACAGAAATGTTAAAAGCAGGGGAGGATATAGTGCTGGAGTGGTTGGTATTTTTGTTTAAGAAATGTATGAAAGAGGGGAAGGTACCTAGGGATTGGCAGAGAGCATGTATAGTTCCTTTATATAAAGGGAAGGGGGATAAAAGAGAGTGTAAGAATTATAGGGGAATAAGTTTACTGAGTATACCAGGTAAAGTGTATGGCAGGGTTATTATTGAAAGAATTAGAGGTAAGACAGAGTAGGATTGCAGATGAGCAAGGAGGCTTTAGAGTGGGTAGGGGATGTGTAGATCAAGTGTTTACAGTGAAGCATATATGTGAACAGTATTTAGATAAAGGTAGAGAAGTTTTCATTGCATTTATGGATTTAGAAAAGGCATATGATAGAGTGGATAGGGGAGCAATGTGGCAAATGTTGCAAGTGTATGGAATAGGTAGTAAGTTACTGAAGGCTGTAAAGAGGTTTTATGAGGATAGTGAGGCTCAGGTTAGGGTGTGTAGGAGAGAGGGAGATTACTTCCCGGTAAAAGTAGGTCTTAGACAGGGATGTGTAATGTCACCATGGTTGTTTAATATATTTATAGATGGGGTTGTAAAAGAAGTAAATGTTAGAGTGTTGGGGAGAGGGGTGGGATTAAATTATGGGGAATTAAATGCAAAATGGGAGTTGACACAAGTTACTTTTTGCTGATGATACTGTGCTTATGGGAGATTCTAAAGAAAAGTTGCAAAGGTTAGTGGACGTGTTTGGGAGGGTGTTTAAAGGTAGAAAGTTGAAAGTGAACATAGATAAGAGTAAGGTGATGAGGGTATCAAACGATTTAAATAAAGAAAAATTGGATATCACATTGGAGAGAGGGATTATGGAAGAAGTAAATGTTTTCAGATATTTGGGAGTTGACGTGTCAGCGGATGGGTTTATAAAGGATGAGGTTAACCATAGAATTGATGAAGAAAAAAGGTGAGTGGTGTGTTGAGGTATCTGTGGAGACAAAAAATGTTATCCATGGAGGCAAAGAAGGGAATGTACGAAAGTATAGTGGTACCAACACTCTTATATGGGTGTGAAGCATGGGTTGCAAATGCTGCAGCGAGGAGGAGGCTGGAGGCAGTGGTGTGAATATTATGCAGAAAATTCGGAATGTGGAAATTAGGAGAAGGTGTGGAGTTACTAAAATTATTTGTCAGAGGGCTGAAGAGGGGTTGTTGAGGTGGTTTGGTCATGTAGAGAGAATGGATCAAAGTAGAATGACTTGGAGAGCGTATAAATCTGTAGGGGAAGGAAGGCGGGGTAGGGGTCGTCCTAGAAAAAGGTTGGAGGGAGGGGGTAAAGGAGGTTTTGTGGGCGAGGGGCTTGGACTTCTAGCAAGCATGTGTGAGCGTGTTAGTTAGGAGTGAATGGAGACGAATGGTTTTTGGGACTTGACGAGCTGTTGGAGTATGAGTAGGGTAACATTTTGTGAAGGGATTCAGGAAAACCAGTTAATTGATTTAGTTGGACTTGAGTCCTGGAAATGTGAAGTACAATGCCTGCACTTTAAAGGAGGGGTCTGGGATAGTGACAGCTGGGAGGGACTATTCTCAGCTGTCGTATTTGAGCGCCTCTGCAAAGACAGTGATTATGTATGAGTGTGGTGAAAGTGTTGAATGATTATGAAAGTACGTATTTTCTTTTTGGGTCACCCTGCCTCGGTGGGATACGGCCGACTTGTTGAAAAAAAAAAATAGTTACAATTGCAGTACCTAGAACTACCTTCAGAGATTCACACATGAAATTTTTTGTACTATTTATCCCATTGCAGTACTGTATTCAATGGTACAGGGCCCTATAATTAATTATCCCTTCATACCAACTTCATTCGTAAGAGTTTTAAATGTTTTTGATGAAAGGTAGACGGATTTCATGCATGGGACGTGCAGAAATAGATATGTTGGCAGGGAAGAGCCAGAGGAGAGTGGAGGGAGTGAGTGAGGCAGTAGGTAGAATATGGGGTAAATCAGCTGGGATAGATTGGAATAGGACTGAGATGCAAAATCCAATAGGTATGTTTGATAAATGTATGAAATAAGGTAGTAAAGTAAACAAGGATGGGCACAAAGCATACGTAGTTCCTATGTATAAGGGGGAAAAGGGAGGTTATTGAAAATTATTGGGAAATAAGCCTGTTGAATATATAAAGTGTATTGTAAAATTATTATGAAAGAGTAGGTAATGAATATGATGTGAAGAGAGGGGGGGGGGACATTTGGTGCTTTGCTGAATACAGTGCTTTTTGTAGATTATGGAAAGAAGTTGCAAAGATTGCTGAAGTTTGAGACTGAAAATGAAGATAATTGGAAGTGAACATAGGGAGCAACAAACAAACAAATTGTGTAAAGATATTTTATTTCTTTTCAAAGGTCACATTTTATAAAGTGTTGGTAAGTACAAAGTGTATTTAGATATATGGGAGCAGTTATGTTTGCATATAGGTTTATGAAAGGCAAGGTGTTGAGTATCTGTTGATGTTCACCAATTGAAGCAGAAATGAAATTGCACCTGAATATAGCATTACTGACCACGAGAGATTCATCTGTAAAAGCTTACATTTGTGGTCACAGTGGTGCCGGCAATCAGTCATCCGGTTCCATCAGTTATTCGGCACTAATTTTGGTTAGCATAATTTCAAATTTTTAGGGTTACCACACCAACCTGCTGGTACTGTTTGGTGGCGCTACTTGCTGCATAAGTCATTCCAATTTCTTTTTCTCCATTTATTATTATAATCTGCTTACTTTTAGCCCTAGCCATTGTTCCAATGAATAAAAGAAATGCTTCTCAATGGACCCCAATGAAAATAAGTCACTGTCTGACTTTTTTGGGTTATCCTAAGTTTTCTACACATATGCTGCTATGTATAATGATCTATGTAACTGTATTTGTGTATACCTGAATAAACTTACTTACTCATTGTGTAAAGCACATACACAGTACGTACATTGTCCATAAAAGATAAGGTGGCTTTGAAGCCACTGTCGGTTGCCATGAGCTCAGTCTCCTGATGCAGGGGAATATGCTTTATTATTATGCTAATATCAACACTACAGCTTATTTACCTATCACAATTGATCTAAAATGACATATGTAATAATATAATATGAATAATATTTGACATAATACAGAGCGGTTCGACAGAGGTATGAAGAGGATATGGGATACAAGTACTATGTACCATCCTCCTATCCCTGTCTTGGGGGCTTATATTAGAGAAAACAGAGTGTAGCACAGGGCTAACTGTGATATACACTCGTAATGCACAATAAAACTGAAAAAGAGCTATTTTATCTACATAAATTATCATACATAGCATGTGTAGAGAACCTAGGATAACCCAAAAATGTCAGACAAAGTGACTTATTTCCAGTACCTGGCTTGGGCTTGCCATATATGATTTTTGGTAAATATTTTTTTTATCTGTTGTTTGTTGGGCTATCTCATTGAAACTTGGGCAATGTCATTAGCCGCCCCTTTTTTTTGTATGGTTTTTGTGGTTGTATTCTCGTGATAGAATGGAAGAAATATTACAGAAATAGATATGATTTAGATTGGTTTCATGATGAAAAGTACAGTGGTACCTCGAGTTACGATGGTCCCCAAAATCGCCCTTTTATGTAAGTTTATTTTTTTAAATGATTTTGTAAGTATATTTCTGGGGGTGTAAAAGGACTAGTCTATTTTACATTATTCCTTATAGGGATAAATTCGTTTGGTAATGGCACTTGAACAGCATTCTCGAACGAAAAAATATCGTAACTCGAGGTACCACTGTACCTTGAAATTGAGCTCAAAGTAGCGGCAACATTCGATTTTTGCCAATGTTCAATGAACTTTCTTGTGCAAGTCAAGTTTGTTAACTTTATTAAGTGTATTCTAACCTACAGTATTTCATGTGGAGGTATTCAGGAAAAATTGGTTAGTTAAACTTTTGGAGTTTTGGAGGTTTGGAGTACAGACCCTGCACTCTGAAGGAGGGGAGGGAGGAAGGTGTTGTAGTTAGGTCATTTGAATTGTGATGCCTGTATACTTTTTGCAAAATAGGTATGTTATTGCAAATCTGAAAGGCAATGTGAGCCATAGAATAAAAGAGGGAAGAATTTTAGGTTGTGATAAGGCATCTGTGGAAGGAAATATGTGGTGTGAACATTATGCAGAGAATTAGGAGCACATAAATTAGAAAACTACAAAAGGGTGTTATTTAGGTTATTTAGGTTGTTTAGCCATTTAAAAAAATCGAGCAGAATAGAATGGCAAAGAAGCTGCATAAATCCAGGGGGGTGGAGAAAGGAAGCATAGGAGTCTTCCCAGGAAGGATTGGAGGGAGGTTCAAAGTGGTAAAGGCTTGAGCATCCATCAGGCATTTTTGAGCATGTTAGATCAGTTCATTTTAATCTATTATTCACCCCCATACCCATGGTGTGGGTGGTAGTCAAAAGATTAGAGGCACATAATGGGTCCAGAGACTGGGCTGCAAAGTGTTGATAGCTAAACAAGTTAGTGGTAATGCACTATTTATATGTTTATATCTGGTTACAATCATAATGAGTTATGAAGACATGAATTAGGTAACAAACAAAAATATAAAAAAAATATTACCATATACAGTGGTACCCCGGTTTACGATGGTCCCCAAACTCACCCTTTTATGTAAGTTTATTTTTTTAAATGCTTTTGTAAGTGTAATTTTGGGGGTCTAAAAGGACTAGTCTATTTTACAACTTTTCTTAAGGAGATAAATTCGTTTGGTAATGGCACTTGAACAGCATTCTGGAATGAAAAAATATCGTAAACCGGGGTACCACTGTATTTTAGCAAGGTATGCTTGCAAAAAAAAAAAGTTTGTGGTTATGCATTATTTAGTGGGCAAAATACATTTCTGAGTGAGTTTCTGAATTCATTAATTTTTTCACATACCAGCACATAATGATGCAGGGTGTGACAATTCCATCTTGCAAAGTTTACATTTAGTTTGGTCTACATCATCTGGTGGTGGTGGTGATTCAAGCTCCCACAGATACTTGTAGCCCAGCCGGAGCTGGGCAGTAATGGCATCCAAGAGTCTGCTTATTTTGTTGGATGCAGTATGACATGTGGCTCCTCCTGACTGGTGTCAATATCCTTCAGTCTCAAGTTGGTGAAGTTCAGTTGAAGTTTTTTTCATATTATCATTCTCAAACTACTAGCTGACAGCCTTCAAAGATTGTAATCTATGTAATCTACAATCTTTGAAGGCATATGAAGGCATCTGAAGATGGAATGCACAGGTGTACTGACTCCACTGTCTGCAATGTTAGATCAGAATAAGTGGAGATGTGATTTTTAGGGCTTAACATGCTGTTTGAGTGTGAACAAGATAACATGAAGGAGATCAGGGAAAATAGTTAGCTGGAGGTTGGAAGTATAGTGCCAGCATTCTGAAGGAAGGGTGGGAATGTTGCTCATTCATTTGAATTGTGAAGTTTGCACATTTGTGCTGAGTTTAATTTTAAGGGGCCCTACCTTGGTGGGAGATAGCAATTGGGGTAAAAATTAAATTTTTATTAAATATATTTGAATGACTTTAGATTTAGAGAGGATAGATTTAGCAGTGGAGTTGTGGATGAGTGGTACAACATGCCAAATAGACACATTAAAGCTAACATATTGAGTACCTTAAAATAAGTGACAAAATACTGTACCTGAGAGAAGGGCCAGTATTGAAAAGTACTTACGACGATGTTAATTGCTGTATAGACCACTGTGGTCAGTGATCGAGCAGTGTACCTGAGGAATTTGGGTGGAGTGCTGCAGTACAGTGGTCCCTTGGTTTTCGCCAAAAATTCGTTCCAGAATGCTGCTCAAGTGCCATTACTGAACGAATTTACTTCCTTAAGAAATAATGTCACGTAGGTTAGTCTATTTCATGCCCCCAAAAATACACTTGCAACAGCACTTACAAAAATACACTTACATAAATGTTCGAGTTTGGAGATGCACGAAAACCGAGGGACCACTGTACAGTTTGTAACATGGTTGAAAATTTAATAGATTTTGGCAATAACTTTAAAAATTGACAGGACAAGTGTTGGAAGCATCGGACAAAATGGAAAAAAGTCCGTAATTCCTGATTTTGTCCTTAACAATAGTGCCCTGTTGTCTTCTGAATTATCAGACCAAGTCTGATGACACCCACGTTTGTCCAGTACAGGCCAGAGAGCAGTTGTCCAGATGAGCCTGGCCCATGGCCAGGCTCCGGGATTAGAAAGACTAGCAGAGCTCAAAGGTGTATGTTTTTTTTTTTTTCATTGTTCCAAGCCATATGCCTCCCTCACCAGTTTGTGCTCGCTCACATTCTGTTAAGCAAAAACTTGAACTAATAAAGAACATTGAGTCTGGCATCTCAGTGGCATGAGTATGTGAGGAGTATGGTGTTAAGAAACAGTGTCTGATATACACAGAAGCAAGAACAAACTTAGACTATGCCCTTAAGTTTAGTGTAGATGCTAGTAGAGCTTTACAGCTCCTCTGATTCAGAATAAAGGTTATTCTGATTCACCATTATTGATCACAGTAGTTTACATCCCATCTCCACCACGAAATGATAAATAAAATTGCTGTAAGTTATGTTCAGAACCATAAAATTAGTATACGGTGTTATACTGTAGTACTACTACAACTTACGATACCCACATTCTTATTATCCGGTTGCCTTTTGAATCGGCAGACCAAGTCTGCTTCTTGCAATCGGGAAAAATTAATTTCATAATTCAGAACATTGTACATCCTCCCTCCATTAATTAGAGGGTTCACTGTACCTTAGTGGAAATCTTTAGTAAATTTGTAAGACAAGAATGCCCCTTGTAACACCATGCAGAGATTCACTAATTCAATTATCATTCAAGGTAACTTTGAAATACTTTTGCAATTATTGATAGTAAGATGAATGGTGTATAATTTCAAGCTCAGGACTTGTCTCCCACTTTGTAAAGGGGTGTCACATATGCCATTTTCCACTAACCTGGTACAATACCCATTTGTAATGATTTACTGAAAAGATTTACTAATAGTTTGCTAAGTTCCTCCTTACCTACATTTAGAACCCTTGAAAATAGTTGTCAGCCCTCGGAGATTTATTGGTTTTAATCTTATCTTTGACTAACAACCGTGTCACTAGTGACTGATCTTGCTTGATTTATTTTCTGAGTGACCTAGATGAGTTACTGATTTTTTGGATTTTGTTTATATCCTCTTATAAACAGATAAGTGGGCTTATCTTTTCCATAATCTTATTTCTATATACAGTACCTGAAAGTAACCCTTTAGGTTGGCCTTGAATCCATTGCAATTTTTATCTCATAATGAAGAGGAAAATAGTAAAGAAAGTGAAAGGGTTTGCACAAAAGTTACTACGATGAGACTGCAGAAATTTAGAGAAGCAAGTTAGGAGCTTTGCTTATCCTCAGGATGAATGTACTGTGGTCAACAAGGAGTAAGCTACATATATTCTCATTGTTGACAAAAATATGAACTAAGCATTCTAAGACAGGGATAGAAGGGAGACAGGTTCTCCCCCCCCCTCCCCCAGAGTTGGTATGTGTGACAGTTAACTCGTGTCAAGTAATGGGAACAACCCCATTATCTGCTTCATTGGTAGAAGAAATAATAGTATTGGGAAATGCATATGTAGCATTTTGCCTAGAAGTGTAAGCATGGAATGGATGGCTAGGGCAGTTGCTGTAAATTGCTGGCTAGACAAGTACCTAGTGTAAAGACCTTTCAGACCCGTTCATAGACAGCTGGGATAATTTCTATGGCAAACATGGTATGTTTGCAAGGGATGAGGGTGGATCTTTCTGGGTAGGGGCGATAATGTTATCTAGCTTAACTGGGGGGGCATAGAAACATGGGTATGTAGGGAAAGAAAATGGGCAGAAAGAGCCAGGATTGCCATGGTATTTTAGGAAAAGGTTCAGAAAATGGAGCTCATAAAATAGGTATTGTACCAATAAAACTCCAAAAAAATCTTGTCTGTAAAATTCTTAAGCATTCACTATACAAATAGTCGGAGTGCAGAAAGTAAAATAGACGAACTAAGACTAATTGCAGTAACCGAGATTTGAGCACGAAATAAAAACATGAAAACGGTTACGTTAATGTTTAATATTAACACTTGGATGAAAGTCATTGGTAAAGAAAAAATTAAAGACAGTGATCTAAATTTTACGTTTAGATTTAGAAGTGAGAAATAGTTTTATTCATTTACTGACAAAATTACTGCAAGGCGTAGAATTAGGGGGATATTGAGGTGTATAAATGAAAAACGGGAATAAAGGGAATGTAAATAACGTACTAAAACCTTGTGTAGTTTTTAAAAATAGGTTATTGTTGTAGGTTAAACACTTGAGTGGGTGTGAGTTGTACCTGCCTCGCATGGGCCAGTAGACCTGCTGCAGTGCTCCTCCTTTCTTTTACAAGGCAGTTATAAATAATTACACACACCACACACACACACACCACACCACACACACCACACCACACCACACACACCACACACCACACCACACCACACACACCACACCACACACACCACACCACACACACACACCACACACACACCACACACACACACACCCCACACACCACACACCACACCACACACACACCCCACACCACACACACACACACACACACACACACACCCCACACCACACCACACACTCCACACCACACACCCCACACCACACACCACCCCACACACACCACACACCACACACACACACACCACACACACACACACACACACACCCCACCACACCACCACACACACACACACACACCACACACACACACACACACACCACACCCCACCACACACCCCACCACACACACCACACACACACCACACACACACACACACCACACACACACACACACACACACACACACACACACACCACACACACACACACACACACACACACACACACACACCACACACACCACACACACCACACACACACCACACACACACACACACCACACACCACACACCACACAACCACACACACCACACACCACACACACCCCACACACACCCCACACACACACACACGCCTCGATGGCATGGTGGCTAGCGCTCTTGCTTCACGCACGGAGGGCCCGGGTTCAATTCCCGGCGGGGCCGAAACATTTTGAAGTGTTTCGTTACACACACACATACACAAAAATACAACAGGCCTAGTATCTAATCGACATGTGCCTAGGACAAAATGGTAACTAACACACACACACACACGAGAGCGCGTGAGGGAGCACAGCACCAGTTTGGAACCCACACCTAGCCAAGCGCGTAAGGAAATTAGAGAAAGTGTAAAGGTTTGCAACAAGACTAGTCCCAGGAGATAAGGGGCATTTCCTACGAGGAGAGGTTAAGGGAAATCGACCTGATGACACTGGAGGACAGGTGAGAGGGGAGGATATGATAACGACATATAAAATACTGAGGAATTGACGAGGTGGACAGAGACAGGATATTCCAGAGACGGGGGACACAACATGGGTTCACAATTGGAAGTTGAAGACTCAGATGAATCACAGGGATGTTAGGAAGTATTTCCTCATTCACAGAGTTGTCAGAGTTGTCAGGAAGTGGAAGAGTCTGGAAAGTGATGTAGTGGAGGCAAGATCCATACATAGCTCATGGAGCAGGGAAAGTGACCTAGTAACGATAGTGAAGAGGCGGGGCCAGGAGCTGAGTCTCGACCCCTGCAACCACAAATATATGAGTACAACTAGGCGAGTACACACACACACGGCGAAGGGAGAGACCCAGTAGCGGCCAGTGAAGAGGTGGGGCCAGGAGCTATGAATCGACCCCTGCAACCACAACTAGGCGAGTACACACGCGCGCGCGCACGCGGTACCTGGATAAGTCTAGTCGCTGGTGGTAGGTGTCACGGTACCTGTATAAGACCATAAGAACATTAAAAGCAGGATTACTGCAACAGGCCTACCAGCCCATCCTGGGCAGATTCCTGTTTTCCATTTGTACTCTAATTCTACGCCTTTCCCGAGAATTAATTGCTCTAAGAACATAAGAACATGCGAGGCAGGTCAAAGTCCCCCACCGGCCCAAGCCAATGCCCCAACCTACTCAGGTCAGGTTATTTCTTGGGTAGAACTGAAAATTAGGTTTGTCAATTATTTTGTTAGTGGGATGGATTGTGAAGGACGTGCCTCTATATGAGCCAACAGGCCTGCTGCAGTGTTCTTCCTTTCTTATGTTAACTCCTAATGGTTTGGAAATAGGGTTGTTGATGAGTGGAACAGCCTGCCTGACGCTGAAACTTTGTGTAGTTTCAAATTTAGGTTGAATAAATGCACGAGTGAGAGGGAAGGAGCACGGCATAAGAAAAGAAAGGAACACTGCAGCAGACCTACTGGCCCACCGGCTTAAGTCTCCCACCGGCTTAAGCCAATGCCCCGACCCAGCCAGGTCAGGTTACATTCACTTAAGGAAGGAGCACGGCATCTGACCTAGTAGCACAAGCTAGTCAGGACCAACTCACACCCACTCTAGTAGCACAAGCTAGTCAGGTCCAACTCACACCCACTCATGTATTTATCTAACCTACACTCATCCACAACTCTTACCAAACCAGTGCTTTCCTATATCTGATTTTTTCCAACTTAAAACCATTGCTGCGAGTCCTGTTTGATACGTGAGTTTAACTTTATCCTTGTATGAGCTGGTGGCAGGTGTCACACGGTACCTGGATGAGTGCTACCCGGTGATGCTTGCTACACCATCACCCGAGTACCAATCATCCTAGCAAGTGAGCTTACAACATCTTAGCTGTCCTTATCAATTCAGTGGAGGCGAATGTTTTTCAGTTAGACGTATGTGAAAGTGTTGCCAGATGAGTGTTGGATCTAGTCACGAGAAACTCAACACATGCACTAGGTCCACACTCTCTGGCAACACTACCAAGCCCCACACTGGCCCCTTCATGTTGAAGGGCTCTTGATCCAGAAGATTAGAACTGAAGTCCCCTCCTAAGATCAAACCTGATTACCTGAATATAACCGAAGTCACCCATTTTATAGAAATTATAGCACCCATTAGTCTTTCCTTAAAGGAGATTCCTGAATGCCGGTTAGAGGCTCTTGATTCAAGAAATTGGGCCAAACAAACCGCCTATCTCATAGGCGCAGCATGATTTCAGCGAGTAAGGCATCCTATAGGTTTATAAGTTCAGTTTATAGGTTTGCAAGTTTATAATAAATTATCTATCAATAAATTATCAGCGTTAATGTTGAAGCCCATGTTTACCTATCAGTATGGCAAACTACGTCAGTAAATGGATGATGGTACGTTGGTAGCTGTAGTGTAGCAGGCTCGCTGGGAAGGTCACACCTCACTGACCTATTAATAGTCAGGTCAGGGTCAGCTGCTTCTTTGTCAGGTCACAGGCGTGTGGGGGGATGGAAGGTACCTTCAAATCCCTTGACCTGACCAAACGGTCATTTTACAAATCTTTCAAATCTCGGCCCCTCCACGGAGAGAGGGGGAAAGTGGACGTCGTATTATTGAACATAAATCAGGTAAAAATAAGTAGGCTAAATCTGGAATAAGTATACTAAATCAGGAAAAATAAAGGCTAGGCTAAATCTGGAATAAGTATACTAAATCAGGAAAAATAAAGGCTAAATCAGGGAGAAAATGCCGTACGCTAAATGCGAGAAAATTTTTTAAAACATTAATTGGATAAATAAAAATTCAATAAGAGTATAAATGAACTAGTGCAGAAGTATGGTTGTAGGCAGACTGGAGGTCGACATAGGTTCAGGTAACTAACACTGCGATAGGTACAATAAACCTACCGCACTGACAGTTCCTAAACTCCCGCAGACCCATCTCCATCCACTGCTAAATATAACAATATTGTAATGACACCTAAACAACTAGTTGATATTTTAGAAGCATAGACACAGATGTATCTTTCCCGGTGACATCTACATCATTGCCATACGGGAGAGGTACACCCGAGCCCACACTGCCATTGTTACCACCCTCACGGTGCCTTCTTGCCAGTCAGGCATGGAAATACACTTCCCTTTCCTCGGATCAAACCTGAATGCTTCCTTCCCCCCCCCCCACTATTACTTCGACGGTCGTCACTCCGCCTACCTGATTAAAAGTGAAATAAAACTGAGTAAAAGAGGAAGACTTAGAATACACAAACTTGATTTATATGAAAAGTAACATAATACACAAACCTGACTTACCATGTAAAAAGTAATATGCTCTTTTAATTATGCACTGTTGACGGTGAGTAGAGGTGGAGGATGAGTCTTTTCCCGGTGATGATTGATAGCACAGCCTGCCGGTCAAGACTCATCACCCACCTCTCCCATACACTTTTCTAGCGGCTTTACTGGATATTACAAAATACGTTACATACGCATTACACAGTACTTGTACGCACCCGGACAAATCTCAGAACTCTCAGAAATGGATTCAAGTTGCTTGAATTTAGATTTAGAGGGACTGACTAATAGTATAGCTGATTGAAATATTCCCTAGTAGTGTTATTAAGCGAGCACGTTGTGGGATTGGGTGTGAGCAGGACCTGCCTATCATGAGCCAGTAGTAGACACCTTCTGGAGTGCCCCTCTATTCTTGTTCTACTAAATAGAGGTACACAACAATCATCCAGTAACTTAACACTGTGATATGATGTAACATTACACATCGCAGTACAAGTTACCAGCAGAGTGCCGAAGTAAACACTTCTTAAATTAACACTAGTAGCTGCAGCGTGCATTCCTGATTGTCTATAGGTAAACTGCACTCACTGACAGATGGTGTATGCATCTGACACCATCTGTCAGTTTAGAGGTGACAGTACAGCTTATATATATATACCTTGTAGTGATCTGGCAAGATTCTTGAGATGGATTCAGTCATGATACATTGCCCTGCTGATCAAGCTTTATGATAGCACGAAATTGGCTCAAAAAGCTAGACCACCAAAGAAAAGTCCCACGACAGTGTCGTAAGTACATAACTGGACGCAGTCACAGCATGGCCCGTGGCACTAGGCTGGTGGATTGATTGAGAAGGGGGTGGTCAGTGGATGAGTGTCGTATCTAGTCACGGGCTGTTATTAACGTGAACTAGATACACACCCACCCACTGCTGCTACACCCAGCTAAATTATTCTCTTGACACTGCTGAATTTCCTAACCCTTTTTTTATATTGACTACCGCATACACACATGGTAGTAGCGAGACACGTGCGGTGGTAGTAGCGGGACACGTGCGATGATACCTACCCGGTGACAACACATTACGTCAGCCGAGCGAGGACCATCGCAACTGCACCTGCCTGAACTCTTAAGAACACTAAAAGTTAACAAAATTTTACAGAGCATCTGTGGTTTTGTTTACACTTTTGTCCCGTCTAGTGAGAAATGGAATACTGACAAGTAACGTCAGAGGTAAACTTTTGGTCAAATACGGTTATAGATTAACGGCGTGTAATAGGACATGTACTGCATGTAATTTTAAATGTACTGCAACTAATTTGTACATATGATTCTATTATAATGGCCATTTATAAAACAATACGGTATCTTAAAGTAAACTTGAATTTCAAAAGTAAAGGATAGAAATAACAAAGGCACAATACCGTGACTGGAACAACACAAATAACCTGCACACGGGAGAGAGGAGCTTACCACGACGTATATATAGGCCAGCAGACAGGGACGGAACAAGGGAGGAAGTAGTAGAGGTAGTGACAGTAGTCAGTGACCAAGAAAGAGGAGCACTGGTCCAAGTCGGACCGAAACGTCGTGGTAAGCTCCTCTCTCCTGTGTGCGGGTTATTTGTGTATTAAAAGATGGAATAAAATAGTTAAGTCAGTACTACAGCTCGATATCGTAATGAGTGACGGGTGAGAGTAGGGGCTCATTATTATATTGTTAATACAGTACAATGCGTAAGATCACCTCTAAAATTGTTATAACGTAGTAGTAGCGCCCTCAAGGGTTACCTTGTGCTGCGTCAGTGTCCAGCTCGTAATGGGTTCCACCAGTGATGTGCAAGAGTCGCCCTCGCCTCCCTGTGTTGGCATAAGATTGCAACACGTACTAGTTAGATGAGGGTGTTACGTCTTGTAGCTCCCAGAGGATAGTGAGTATACCACCACCACCATCACACACTAACACCTTAGTTTCAGTTATGCTCCACCCTCTAGGTCACATAGGGTCTTTCCATCCTGGTTGGACCAGCATGGTCACGTGATTACGCCGCGTCTCACTATTCGTCCACTCAGGTCACGTGGTCTCAGTGCAAGCTGCCTATTGGTCAGCATCTTTTTCCCTTGGTCAGGTTTAGAGATGTTGAGCAAACGAATGGTTTAAACCGAGAGGGGGGAGGAGGGAGAGAGGGAGGGGAGAGGAATGGATAGATGTCAACACATTACCATTCATAGTACAATTTCAATATTTATACACATATCTAAAATATTCCATACATTTGATTATTTATGAAGAAAAGAACTGGTAAATATAAAATAAAATAAAAATGTTGCTTACCTGCTCGGTGGCAGTGTTGATGTTTGCGTGTGGGTGACAGTTTATGGTATCTTAACGCCCTTTGATACTTGGTACGCAGTCATAGGAAATCCGCAACGCAGGGTATTGTTTGGGAACGTGAATCCACGCTGTCCGATTTTGTGGACAGCGAAAGGTACACTGCAGCAGACCTACTGGTAGTTGCTGTGTCTGACGTTCCTGGTATAGGGAATTCGTCACGTGCTTACATGACCTATAGGGTAAGACAGGTGAGGTGAAGCATTCGTAGGAGGTATCACATTGACAAATCCAAATGTGGAAGTAGGTCTTCATCTAAGGGTTGGACAAGTGTTGAAGAATTCCTTGTCGGTTTTAAATCATTTATCACACCTGTCAGACAAATCATGGGATCTTGATACAAGGAATTCTTCAACATTTGTCCAATCTTTGGACGAAAACCTACTTCCACATTTGGATTTGTCAAGTGTGATACCTCCTACGACTGCTTCACCTCACATGTCTACAGTATATAAGCCACTTCGCACATATGCTGTATTCTTTTCAAGATTGATGGACTGATTATATCGCTCATGGCTGAGCGGGACTGATTACCTCAAACTCCACTGTGGCGAAACGTTTCTTCAATAAAGATTCCCATATGTTGCATAAGTGTCTTAATCTTCAACTGCATTGCGTCCATCAATACACAAATAACCCGCACATGGGAGAAGAGCTTACGACGACATTTAGGTCCGACTTGGACCATTTACTAAGTCACACTAACTCAACAAAAAGGAGAGGAAGGGAGTATATATAGGCCAGCAGACAGGGACGGGACAAGAGAGGTAGTAGGAAAGGAAGACAAGTAGTGGTAGTGGTGGTAGTAGTAGTAGTGGTGGTGGTGGAGTCAGAGACTAAGAAAGAGGAGCACTGGACTGCGACTGGACTCGCAGCAATGGCTTTAAGTTGGATAAATTCAGATTCAGGAAGGATACAGGAAAGCATTGGTTTGGTAATAGAGTTGTCGATGAGTGGAACAAACTCCCGAGTACAGTTATAGAGGCTAAAACGTTGTGTAGTTTTAAAAATAGGCTAGATAAATATATGAGTGGGTGCGGGTGGGTGTGAGTTGGACCTGACTAGTTTGTGCTACTAGGTCAGATGCCGTGCTCCTTCCTTAAGTGGATGTAACCTGACCTGGCTGGGTCGGGGCATTGGCTTAAGCCGGTGGGAGACTTGGACCTGCCTCGCATGGGCCAGTAGGCCTGCTGCAGTGTTCCTTCTTTCTTATGTTCTTATGTTCTTCTTAAGAACACGGGGAGGAAAAAATAATAATGGATACCCAAGGCAGAAGAAAGAAAACCCAAAGGAGAAAGAGGAAGAGGGAGAATGGGAAAAACAAAGAATCAGGTTAAGTCATGGGAGCATTTTACAATGTAATGGGAAAGGAAAGCATCTACAGAGACAAAGAAACGACTAAGATTCATACAAGGAAAGTTGTGTATAAGGGAGGTTTCAACCAGACGGCGACTGTGAAAGTCTGACCGAAACGTCGTGGTAAGCTCCTCTCCTATGTGCGGGTTATTTAACATAAGAAAGGATGAACACTGCAGCAGGCCTGTTGACCCATACTAGGCCAATATTTGTGTATTGTTCCAGTCACGGTATTCTACCTTTTTGTTATTGAGTCCATCAATCTTGATAAAAGATAATGTGAGATATGTGGAAGATGGCTAATGTAATTCCTATTTTTAAAGCAGGGGACAAGTCACAACCGTCAAATTACCGCCCAATAAGCCTGACCTCAATTGTAGGCAAATTACTAGAGTCAATTATAGCTGATATTATAAGAAGCCATCTAGATAACCATAATTTGATTAATGATACTTAGCATGGATTCACGAGGGGCCGTTCCTGCCTATCAAATTTATTAACCTTTTTCAGTAAAGCTTTTAAGAACATAAGAATGGAGGAACACCGCAGAAGGCCTACTGGCCCATACAAGGCAGGTCCTTATCAAAACCACCACTACCTAAGAATTTACTCCCGATCACGATAAAGAATTCGACATTGTTTATTTAGATTTTAGTAAGGCTTTTGATAGAGTACCACACCAGAGACTGTTAAAGAAAGTGCCAGCTCATGGCATTGGGGGGAAAGTGTTGCCATGGCTCACCAATAGAAAGCAGTGTGCGCGCTTAAATCCGAGTGGGGATAAGAACATAAGAAAGAAGGAACACTGCAGCAGGCCTACTGGCCCATGCGAGGCAGGTCCAAGTCTCCCACCGGCTTAAGCCAATGCCCCGACCCAGCCAGGTCAGGTTACATTCACTTAAGGAAGGAGAACGGCATCTGACCTAGTAACACAAGCTAGTCAGGACCAACTCGCACCCACTCATATATTTATCTAGCCTATTTTTAAAACTACACTACGTTTTAGCCTCTATAACTGTAATCGGGAGTTTGTTCCACTCATCGACAACTCTCTGTAACAAGTGGTGTTCCACAGGGATCAGTCTTAGGCCCGTTGTTGTTTATAATATATATCAATGACCTTGATGAGGGAATTACTAGTGAAATGAGCAAATTCGCCGATGACACGAAGATAGGTAGGATAATGGACCTGGTGATGGACCAGGTGCTTCGGCTCCCTCAGTACCCTGGTGATGGACCAGGTGATTCTGCTCCCTCAGTACCCTGGTGATGGACCAGGTGCTTCGGCTCCCCCAGTACCCTGGTGATGGACCAGGTGCTTCGGCTCCCTCAGTACCCTGGTGATGGACCAGGTGCTTCGGCTCCCTCAGTACCCTGGTGATGGACCAGGTGCTTCGGCTCCCTCAGTACCCTGGTGATGGACCAGGTGCTTCGGCTCCCTCAGCACCCTGTTGATGAACCAGGTGCTTCGGCTCCCTCAGTACCCTGGTGATGGATCATTTGCTTCGGCTTATTCAGTGCCCTGGTGATGGACCAGGTGCTTCAGCTCCTTGGGTGCTCTTGTGATAGACCAGGTGCTTCAGCTCCTTCAGTACCTTATTTTATAGTGCCCTATTTATCAAAGCATATTCCATGGATGGAGTAGGTGGGTTGGGTAGGAGTTTTTGTTTGTGGGATTGGTTTTGGGTTTTGCCTAGTGTGGATCAGTTGGCTTGATGCAGTGTTCCTTATTTCTGTGTTCTTGTGAGTGAGAGGGGTTGGAGTTGAACGGGACTTGCACAGTTGTTGGGGGGGGGTGTTGTCGGGGATTCTTGCTTGGATGGCGATGGGGATGGGTTGCACAAATATTTTTGTTGGTGGGTTGGTTTTGACATGGATCTGCCAAGTGTTGGCCAGTAGGCCTGTTGCAGTGTTCCTCCTTTCTTATGTTCTTATCAGGGAACTTCAGGAAGATTTAGACAAACTCGATTCGTGGTCAGAAAAGTGGCAGATGCAGTTCAATGTAGATAAATGCAAGGTTCTGAAGCTCGGGAGTGTCCATAACCCAAGCACTTATAAGTTAAATAACTTATAAGTTACAAATTAGACACATATGCAACATTTGGGTATCTTTATTGAGGAAACGTTTCGCCACACAGTGGCTTCATCAGTCCAATACAAAGTAGAAAGGTGTAAGAAGAGTAGGAGTTTTGAGGTAATCAGTCCTCGGCCTAGAGTCGATGTGTTCAGTCCATTCTACAAGATTGATGGACTGAACACATCGACTCTAGGCCGAGGACTGATTACCTCAAAACTCCTACTCTTCTTACACCTTTCTATTTGTATTGGACTGATGAAGCCACTGTGTGGCGAAACGTTTCCTCAATAAAGATACCCAAATGTTGCATATGTGTCTAATTTGTAACTTGTCGGTTCTAAGAACCATTCATCTACAACTTATAAGTTAAATAACTTATAACTTAGCCATACAGATTGCGAAAAGGACTTGGGGGTTATGGTAAGCAGCAACCTTAAACCAAGACAGGAATGCCTAAGCGTACGTAATAAGGCAAACATTACTGGGATTTATAAATTAGACACATATGCAACATTTGGGTATCTTTATTGAGGAAACGTTTCGCCACACAGGGGCTTCATCAGTCCAATACAAAGGAAATAAATGGTATAAAATACCGACACAATGGAAAAATAAACACATAAGCAGTATAATGTGATCCTTTATTGACAACGTTTCGCCCACGCAGTGGGCTTTATCGAGTCACAGACAGATCTACCTGGAAAATGAGCAACATGGAGATATATATAGGGTACAGAAACGCAAGACTCATCGCCAGAGAAGACAACACGCAATACCGAAGAATCCTAGAATCATCACTCATCTGCATATCCAACAACTTCAACCAGCAGGGAATCGCTAATTAATAATCTTGAGGTTAATGATGAGCTTGGGGAAAGTGATCACAAATCACTCAGTTTTAATATATCATGGAATTACCCTAATAATGACAATCAAGTCTCTGTCCCTGACTTCCGCCTGGCTGATTTCATAGGACTGAAAAATTACCTGGGTGGGCTGAACTGGAATGACCTGACAGTGGGTCAGGTAGGTGGTGATTGCCAATATGACGTTTTCCAGAGAATAGTTCTAGCTGCTCAGACAACTTATGTTCCTAATAGGGAAATCAGATCAAACAAAAATGATCCTAAATGGATGAACAATAGATTAAAACATCTCATTGGTCAAAAGAGAGGCATATATAGGCGAATCAAAAGAGGTGAGGGGCAATTAAGTAATCAATTTATTCAGTTAGAGAGAAATAAAAAAGGGAATAAGAAAAGCAAAAAGAGACTATGAGGTTAAAGTTTCAAGAGAATCGAAAACTAACCCAAAAGGATTTTTTTAGGTATACAGAAGTAAGATTAGGGACAAGATAGGCCCACTCAAAAGTTACTCAGGTCAGCTCACCGTCAGTGATAAGGAAATGTGTAGAATTTTTAACACTTACTTCCTCTCAGTTTTTACACAGGAAGATACTAGCGATATTCCAGAAATAATAAATTATGTAGACCAGGACGATAGTAAACTATGCACGATCAGGGTCACAAGTGACATGGTCCTTAGTCAAATAGATAAATTAAAACCTAACAAATCCCCAGGCCCTGATGAACTGTATGCAAGGGTTCTAAAGGAATGTAAAGAGGAGCTTAGCAAACCTATGGCTAATCTTTTCAACATATCACTGCAAACTGGCATGATGCCAGATAAGTGGAAAATTGCAAATGTAATACCTATTTTCAAAGCAGGAGACAGGTCCTTAGCTTCGAACTATAGACCAATAAGCCTAACCTCCATAGTGGGAAAATTTATGGAATCAATAATTGCCGAGGCAATTCGCAGCCATCTTGAAAAGCATAAATTAATCAACGAATCTCAGCACGGTTTTACAAAGGGCGTTCCTGCCTTACAAATTTAATAACTTTTTCACTAAGGTATTTGAGCAGGTAGATCATGGTAATGAATATGATAGTGTATATGGACTTCAGTAAGGCTTTTGATAGAGTCCCACATCAGAGACTATTGAGTAAAATTAAGGCACACGGAATAGGAGGAGAAATTTTTTCCTGGATAGAGGCATGGTTGACAAATAGGCAGCAGAGAGTTTGCATAAATGGGGAGAAATCAGAGTGGGGAAGCGTCACAAGTGGTGTTCCACAGGGGTCAGTATTGGGCCCCTTGTTGTTCACAATCTACATAAACGACATAGATGAGGGAATAAATAGCGACATAAGCAAGTTTGCCGATGACACCAAAATAGGCCGTCCAATTCATTCAAATGAGGACATTAGAGCACTCCAGGAAGATTTGAATAGACTGATGCAGTGGTCGGAGAAGTGGCAGATGCAGTTTAATATAGATAAATGCAAAGTTCTAAATATTGGACAGGACAATAACCATACCACATATAAACTAAATAATGTAGATCTTAATACTACTGATTGCGAAAAGGATTTAGGAGTTCTGGTTAGCAGTAATCTAAAACCAAGACAACAGTGCATAAGTGTTCGCAATAAAGCAAACAGAATCCTTGGCTTCATATCAAGAAGCATAAATAATAGGAGTCCTCAGGTTGTTCTTCAACTCTATATATCCTTGGTTAGGCCTCATCTAGATTATGCTGCACAGTTTTGGTCACCGTATTACAGAATGGATATAAATGCTCTGGAAAACGTACAAAGGAGGATGACTAAGTTGATTCCATGTATCAGAAATCTTCCCTATGAGGATAGACTGAGGGCCCTGAATCTGCACTCTCTATATAGGCGTAGAATTAGGGGGGATATGATTGAGGTATATAAATGGAAAACAGGAATAAATAAAGGGGATGTAAATAGCGTGCTAAAAATATCTTGTATTGACAGGACTCGAAGCAATGGCTTTAAGTTGGATAAATTCAGATTCAGAAGGGATATAGGAAAGCATTGGTTTGGTAATAGAGTTGTCGATGAGTGGAACAAACTCCCGAGTACAGTTATAGAGGCTAAAACGTTGTGTAGTTTTAAAAATAGGCTAGATAAATATATGAGTGGGTGCGGGTGGGTGTGAGTTGGACCTGACTAGTTTGTGCTACTAGGTCAGATGCCGTGCTCCTTCCTTAAGTGAATGTAACCTGACCTGGCTGGGTCAGGGCATTGGCTTAATCCGGCGGGAGACTTGGACCTGCCTCGCATGGGCCATTAGGCCTGCTGCAGTGTTCCTTAGCTCAGTGAAGACGTGTCTAGTGTACTCCCTGTGGACTGAACCAGGATGCCCCCTATTGAGCAACTTTACCAGCAGCTTAAGGAGGAATTGAGGGTAGCAAAGCTTGAGATACGGCGATTGACGGAGGAAAACAAGAGGATTCGTAGTAGTCCTCCTGTTGTGAGTCCTCAGGTCAAGAAGGGAACCTGGTCAGTGATCGGACAGCATGGGACGAAGTTGAAGATCAAGAAGACGAATGGAGAGGTAGTAACGACGAAGAAGAAAGAGACTGCTGTGGAAACTTCGAACTCCTTTTCTGTGCTACCAGACGAATGTGAGTCGACTACTGGGAACGTCACGACGAACGGGACCAAGGAAGGTAAAAACATTGTTGTTGTTGGGGATAGCCAAGTTAGATATATGGATAGGGCCTTCTGCTTGAAAGATAGGAGTAGGAGACAGAGGGTTTGCTTTCCTGGGGCTGGGATGGAAGACATTGTTAGCAGGCTTGACAACATCATGCATGGTAATGGGATAAATCCTATTATCTGCCTCAGTGCTGGAGGCAATGATGTAGCCAAGCGTAGAAGTGAGGATTTAGTTAGTAGGTATAAGGCAGCAATAGACATCATTAGAAGAAGGGAGGGAGCCCTGTTATATGTGGCATTTTGCCAAGAAGGGGTGTTGAAATGAATGGCTGTCCAGAGCAATTGGTATAAATTGCTGGCTGGACAAACACTGTAAGGATAATGCAGTCCCATTCATTGACAACTGGGACCACTTCTATGGCCGAAATGACATGTATGCCAGGGATGGGGTTCACTTATCCAGGGAAGGTGTAGGATTTCTCCTAGCTCAGTTGAGGATGTTGTTAGGGCTTTAAACTAGGATTAGTTAGAGGTATGGGTTTAGGAATGGTAAATAATGAGGGCCAGAATATTGATTCAAGCTTTGATATCATAAATCTTAACAATAACAGTAATCGAGTAACACAGGGTAATGATAGTAACAGAAATTGTGTAAAACAAAAGCTGAAAAAGGTTCACAAGAAGACACATATCAAAGTATTTTATACTAACTGTCGAAGCGCCAGAAATAAAATTAACGAATTACGTTTGCTAGCATGTGCTGGGAACTTTGATGTCATTGCAATAACTGAAACGTGGTATAATATAAAGAGTCGGGATATGATTGCAGAGTGTCATATTCAGGGGTTTAAGTTGTTCCATGTAGATAGATATAATGGGAAAGGGGTGGAGTTGCATTATATGTACGAGAAAATATAAATTGCTGCATAAAAACAGGCATAAAAATAGATGGACCATTAACAGAATCTGTTTGGGTAGAGTTTCTAGAGGGTCAAGAAAAACTGATTCTAGGTGTAATATACCGACCTCCAGGCTTGGAACACGATAGAGGAGTCTTCTTTGGGACGAAATTGTTAGGGCTTCTAGACACAATAACGTAGTGATAGTAGGGGATTTTAACTTTAGTCAAATTGACTGGACTTCTTTGACAGGTAATCTGGAGTCCAGTGACTTTATGGAAGTAGTTCAGGACTGTTTTCTGAAGCAGTGTGTGACGGAGCCTACCAGAGGTAATAATTTGCTCGACCTAGTCTTGTCAAATAAAGAAACCCTTGTAAATAATCTGGAGATCACTGAGGAGCTTGGACAGTGATCACAAATCCATTACTTTTAATATTACCTGGGAGTACGAGAATAGGGATAATACGGTAAAAGTTCCTGATTTTCGTTCCGCTGACTATAATGGACTTAGAGAACACCTGTCTAATCTCGACTGGGGTAATCTAGCTAACGATAACGATGGGATCTGCGTTTATGATTTTTTCTTAATAATGTACAACGTGCACAGAGTATATTTATTCCCCAGAGAGAATTTAGGTCAAAAGATAACGATCCCAAATGGATTAACAGGAGGCTAAAACATCTATTAGGGAGAAAAGAGGAATTTATAGGCGCATCAAAAGAGGAGATGTTAACCTTATTGACCAATATGTTCAGTTGAAAAGAGAAGTAAAAAGGGGATTAGAAAGGCTAAACGTGACTATGAGATTAAGGTTGCTAATGAATCAAAGACTAATCCAAAAGGGTTCTTTCAAGTGTACAGGACGAAGGTGAGGGAAAAGGTAGGACCTCTGAAAATTGGGAATGGACAGCTGACGGATAACGAACTGGAAATGTGTTCTCTATTTAATGACTATTTTTGTCAGTCTTTACACAAGAAGACGTAAATGAGATTCCAGAAATTAACAATTATTCAGTTCCTGAAGAATTCAAATTAACTAATATTACTGTCACGAGGGACATGGTTATCAAACAGATAGATAAACTGAAGCAAAATAAGTCCCCGGGACCCGACGAGTTGTTTTCCAGGGTACTTAAAGAATGCAAAATGGAACTTAGTCAGCCATTAACGAATGTGTTTAATACGTCCATCCTAACTGGTGTTGTGCCAGAGATGTGGAAGATAGCTAATGTAGTTCCTATATTCAAATCAGGGGATAAGTCCATTCCATCAAATTACCGTCCAATAAGCCTCACGTCTATAGTAGGCAAATTATTAGAATCAATTATAGCTGATATTATCAGAAGTCACCTTGAAGAACATAATTTGATTAATGAATCTCAGCATGGGTTTACGAGAGGTCGTTCCTGCCTGACAAATTTACTGACGTTTTTCAATAAAACATTTGAGGCAGTAGACAGTGATAAAGAATATGATATAGTTTACTTGGATTTCAGTAAGGCCTTCGATAGAGTACCTCACAAGAGACTCTTAAGAAAGGTGGCAGCTCATGGTATAGGAGGTAAAGTTCTAGCATGGATAGAGGCATGGCTTACCAATAGAAAGCAGAGAGTTTCCATTAATGGGGTCAAATCTGAATGGGGATTTGTCACTAGTGGCGTTCCACAAGGATCAGTTTTGGGCCTATTGTTGTTCATAATTTACATTAATGACCTTGATGAAGGAATTGCAAGTGACATGAGTAAATTTGCTGATGATACAAAAATAGGCCGTATAATTCATTCTGAGGAGGATAACAGTGAACTCAGGAGGATTTGGATAAATTAATGTCTTGGTCTGAAAAGTGGCAGATGAAGTTCAATGTGGACAAGTGTAAGGTGCTTGTCGTTGGTAATGAAAATATCCTCGAATTTATAAACTAGGTGAAGTTGAGCTTGATCATACAGAATGTGAAAAGACTTGGGAGTCATGGTAAGCAGAAATCTAAAGCCAAGACAACAGTGCCTAAGTGTGCGCAATAAGGCTAACAGATTACTAGGATTTATTTCCAGAAGTATAAGCAACAGAAGTCCAAAGTTATTTTACAGCTCTATACATCACTAGTGAGACCTCATTTGGATTATGCAGCTCAGTTTGGTCTCCTTACTACAGGATGGATATAGATTCATTGGAGAACATACAAAGAAGAATGACTAAAATGATTTACAGTATAAGAAATCTCCCGTATGAAGATAGACTTAGAGCGTTGAATCTCCACTCTCTGGAGAGACGTAGAATGAGGGGAGATATCATCGAGGTGTACAAGTGGATGATGGGCATAAACAAAGGAGATATTAATAAAATACTGAGGATATCGAACCAAGTAAGAACGAGAAATAACGGATTTAAATTGATAAATTTAGATTTAGAAAGGACATAGGCAAGTACTGGTTTTCGAACAGAGTTGTAGATGCGTGGAACAATCTTCCGAGTACTGTGATAGAGGCTAGGACCTTGGGTGGCTTTAAAAGAGATTGACAAATATGAGTGGGAGGGCTGGGTTTTGATTTGTGTCGTGAGTACGGAATAAATTTTTAGGTAGTGGTGGTTTTGATAAGGACCTGCCTTGTATGGGCCAGTAGGCCTTCTGCAGTGTTCCTCCATTCTTATGTTCTTATGTTCTTAAATGTTCTTTGGGCAGCCTGTATAGTGTTAAGAAAACTGTCATATTGATACCTCTCTTCTTCACCCCAGTCCACAGTTGATAAGTGTTCTCTAAGTCCATTATAATCTGCTAAGCGAAAATCTGGGACCATTACTGAATTATCCCTACTATCATACATCCATTCAATGCTAAAGGTAATTGACTTGTGGTCGCTTGAGCCGAGTTCCTCTGTAATTTCTAAATTATTAACAAGGGTTTCCTTGCTTGCCAGAACCAAGTCAAGTAGGTTATTTCCCCTTGTAGGTTCTGTTACAAACTGCTTCAAAAAGCAATCCTGAACTACTTCTAAAAAGTATTTAGATTCTAAATTCCCTGTCATGAAATTCCAATCAATCTGACTAAAGTTAAAGTCCCCTAGAATTACTACGTTATCGTGTCTTGTGGCCTTAACAATTTCCTCCCAAAGTAGTCTCCCTTGTTCCCTATCCAGGTCCTGACAGCTGATAATGAACCCCAGGTCCTGACAGCAGATAATCAACCCCAGGTCCTGACAGCAGATAATTAACCCCAGGTCCTGACAGCAGATAATCAACCCCAGGTCCTGACAGCAGATAATTAACCCCAGGTCCTGACAGCAGATAATCAACCCCAGGTCCTGACGCAGATAATCAACCCTGGTCCTGACTTGGGACTGAAAACACCTTCCTGTGGGGTTACTAATTCCCATAGTTACAATTCTATGCCCCTGAAACAACACACAAGACTTTCTGTTGAACAAGTAATTAATCCAGTGGAGAAAGCATCTTCCTACATCCATTCTAATGATTATATATATATATAGGTGAACTTTTGAAGACAATGACGGCAGTGTAAGAGCCGTCATGTGTAGAGTGGGGAAGGTGGCTAAGTAACGAGGAATAATATATATATATATATATATATATATATATATATATATATATATATATATATATATATATATATATATATATATACAAAAAATCACATTAAACAGGTGATATCAAAATATGCAAGACAACCACTATGAAAAAATAGAGTAATTCCAAGCGCTTTTGTGACTACTCACATTATCAAGGAACTATGATATAGTTCCTTGATAATGTGTATAACATAGATTATTTTTTCATAGTGGTTGTCTTGCATATATATATATATATATATATATATATATATATATATATATATATATATATATATATATATATATATATATATATATATATGAAAGAAAACCACTATGAAAAAATAGAAGAATTCCAAGCGCTTTCGTGACTACTCACATTATCAAGGAACTATAACAAGAAACATGACAAGAAGGGCTTATATAAGGGCGAGACTACACCTCACAGTCACATCACACTAACAAAGACAACACCTCACAGTAGCGTAACATCGCAGGACTCTGTGAAGAGGAACATAAAGAAAGGACCTGAAACTCTTCCCAAGAATTAAGATTAGTCATAAGAACATAAGAAAGGAGGAACATTGCAGCAGGCCTGTTGGCCCATTCTAGGCAGGTCCTTCACATTCCATCCCACTAACACAATATTTGTTCAACCTAATTTTCAATGCTACCCAAGAAATAAGCTTTGATAATTTTATTTACTCATGTGCAATTCCCACTCAAATCCAACCCCTTTCACTCATGAATTTATCCAACCTAAATTTAAAACTACCCAAGGTCCTTGCTTCAATAACCCTACTAGGCAGACTGTTCCACTCATCAACTACCCTATTTCCAAACCAATACTTTCCTATATCCTTTCTAAATCTAAACTTATCTAACTTGAATCCATTATTGCGGGTTCTCTCTTGGAGAGATATCCTCAAGACCTTATTTATATCCCCTTTGTTAATACCCATTTTCCACTTGTATACCTCGATCATGTCTCTCCTCATTCTACGTCTTACAAGTGAATGTAATTTTAGGGTCTTCAATCTTTCTTCGTAAGGAAGATTTCTAATGCTATGTATTAATTTAGTCATTCTACGCTGAATGTTTTCTAACGAATTTATGTCCATTCTGTAATATGGAGACCAAAACTGAGCTGCGTAATCTAGGTGAGGCCTTACTAATGATGTAAAAAGCTGTAATATAACCTCTGGACTTCTGTTGCTAACACTTCTTGATATAAATCCCAGTAATCTATTTGCCTTATTACGTACGCTTAGGCATTGCTGTCTTGGTTTAAGGTTGCTGCTTACCATCACCCCAAGTCCTTCTCGCAATCTGTATGGCTAAGTTCTAGGTTATTTAACTTATAAGTGCTTGGGTTATGGACACTCCGAGCTTCAGAACCTTACATTTATCTACATTGAACTGCATCTGCCACTTTTCTGACCACGAATTAAGTTTGTCTAAATCTTCCTGAAGTTCTATGACATCTATGTTTGAATCAATTATCCTACCTATCTTCGTGTCGTCGGCGAATTTGCTCATATCACTAGTAATTCCCTCATCCAGGTCATTGATATATATTATAAATAACAATGGGCCTAAGACTGACCCCCTGTGGAACACCACTTGTTACAAGTCCCCATTCGGATTTAACCTCATTTATGCACACTCTCTGCTTCCTATTGGTGAGCCATGACTCGATCCATGACAGCACTTTTCCCCCAATGCCATGAGCTGCCACTTTCTTTAACAGTCTCTGGTGCGGTACTCTATCAAAAGCCTTACTAAAGTCTAAATAAACAATATCGAATTCTTTATCGTGATCAACAGCTTCAAAGCTTTACTGAAGAAGGTTAATAAATTAGATAGGCAGGAACGGCCCTCGTGAATCCATGCTGGGTATCATTAATCAAATTATGGTTATCTAGATGGCTTCTAATAATATCAGCTATAATTGACTCTAGTAATTTGCCTACAATTGAGGTCAAGACTTATTTATATCCCCTTGTTAATACATAAGAACATAAGAACATAAGAAAGGAGGAACACTGCAGCAGGCCTGTTGGCCCATACTAGGCAGGTCCTTCACAATCCGTCCCACTAACAGAATATTTGTCAACCCATTTTATAGTGGAAAATCGCTCGAACATTTGGAAGCCGAGCGATTTTCCACTATTATTCCCCCTTCTGTCACCTGGCTTCGTTATGTTGACGACATTCTCATCATAACCCCAGACGCTTCAACGTTCAAGCTCTCCAACACGAACTCAACCAGGTTGAGCCATCAATCCAGTTTATACTAGAAGAAGAAGTCGACAACACTCTTCCTTTCCTTGATGTTCTTCTCTGCAAAGCTGACCATGAACTTCGTTTTAAAGTCTATCGAAAACCTACCAATCAACACGATCTTCCACTTCTACTCTCACCACGACACCAAAATTAAACGTGGTGTAATTATAGGCTTTTTCCTGCGCGCACTCAGAATCTGCAGCAGTGAGTTCCTTGAAGAAGAATGCTCCCTCATTGAACAAGTTTTCCAAACTTCACTATCCTCGTCACTTCATTAGAGACTGCAGACGACGGGCATTAAACATCTTCAACACACCCAGAGAAGACACTGCTGAGAAGAGATACATAGTCCTTCCCACCAACTCCATTTCCAAACAAGTTTCCAACATTTTTCTAAGACCTCATTCCGAGTATCCACCTCCACATCCACCACCATTAAGGACATTACCAGTAACAGACAGGAAAAGCTTCAATCCACGGCAGGGTATACACAATCCTTGTAATGGCTGCAGCAAATTATACGTTGGCGAAACATCCAGAGACCTACAAACACGCATTTCAGAACACCAGTACGCAGGCAGATCTGACGACTCAAGAAATGCCTGTGTTCAACACCGAAATTTACACAACCATTTAATCAACTACAGAAACGCAAGACTCATCGCCAGAGAAGACAACACGCAATACCGAAGAATCCTAGAATCATCACTCATCTGTATGTCCAACAACTTTAACCAGAACAACGGCTTCTACAACATAGCTGAACCTATTGCCAAGAAACTTCTTCAACGCTATCCCACCTAGAACTCAAGAATGGTACACTGCAGGTCCTTTAAGTCACACTATGTTTTCACACTACTTTTAAGACTCACATGCAGTTTTCTCCATCTGACCCAGCATTCTCCACCTGACTGTACCCTATATATATCTCTATGTTGCTCATTTTCCAGGTAGATCTGTCTGTGACTCGATAAAGCCCACTGCGTGGGCGAAACGTTGTCAATAAAGGATCACATTATACTGCTTATGTGTTTATTTTTCCAACCTAAATTTGAAACTACCCAAGGTCCTAGCTTCAATAACCCTACTAGGCAGACTGTTCCACTCATCAACTACCCTATTTCCAAACCAATACTTTCGTGGTGGACCTGACTTAACTCAGTGAAGACGTGTCTTGTGTGCTCTCTGTGAATCTGAACAAGATGTCCCCTCTTGAGCTACTCTACCAGCAGCTGAAGGAAGAACTGAGGGTAGCTAAGCTTGAGATACAGCGACTGACTGAGGAAAACAAGAGGATTCGTAGTAATCCTCCTGTTGAGAATCCTCAGCCAAGAAAGGAACCTGGACAGTGGCCGGAATGCATGTGACAAAGTTAAAGATCAAGAGGATGGATGAGAGGTAGAATTAACGAAGAACCAAAAACCTGTTGTGGAAACATCGAACCGATTCTCCGTGTTACCTGATGAATGTGAGTCGACTACAAAGGAACATCACGAACAACACCAAGGGGGAAAAATTTTAAAAAAAAGGGGGGCCCAAAAAAAATTTTTTTTAAAATTTTTTTTAAAAAAATTTTTTTTAAAACCCTTGGGGGTTCCCCCTTTTTTAAATAATAAGGGGTTTTTTAAAAGGGAAATTTTTTTTAAAAAAAAATTTTTTTTAAAAAAGGGGGGGGGGAAAAATTTTAAACCCCAATTTTCCCCCAAAAAAAAAATTTTAAAAACCCCCCCCTTTTTTAAATTTTTAAAAGGGGTTTTTTTGGGGTTGAAAAAAAAATTTAAAAAAAAGGGGGGGAAAAAACCCCCCCAAAAAGGCCCAAAAAAAAACCCCCAAAAACCCCCCCCCCCAAAAAAAAAAACCCCCCCCCCCCAATATTTTTTTTTTTCCCCCCCCCTTTCCCTTTCCCCCCAAAAATTTTCCCCGCATCAAACTCTGTTCGAAAACCAGTACTTGCCTATGTCCTTTTTAAAAAAAATTTTCCCCAATTTTTAAAAAAGTTTTTCTGGGTTTTTACTTTGGGGTTTGATATCCTCAATTTTTTTAATATCTCCCCCCTTTTTGCCCATCACCACTTGACCTGATGATATCTCCCCCTTTCCCGTCTCCAGGGGTGGAGATTCAACGCTCAATCTATCTTCATAGGGGATTTTTTATATTAAATCATTTTAGTCATTCTTCTTTTATGTTCTTCAATGAACCCATATCCATCCTGGTAAGGGACCAAAACTGAGCTATAACCCAAAGGGGGTCTATTGTTCCCTAAGTCCAATATAATCGGCAAAACAAAATGGGAACTTTTACCTATTACCCCTATTCTCGTACTCCCATAAGAACAAAGAACATAAGAATGGAGGAAACTGCAGAAGGCCTACGGGCCCCAAAAAAACGGGCCCTTATAAAAACCACCACTACCTAAAAATTTTTCCCCCTACTCGACCAAATCAAACCCCCCCTCCCCCTTTTTTGCCCAATCTCTTTTAAAGCCACCCAACCCTAGCCTCTATCACAGTACTCAAAATTTTTCCCAAATCTAAACTCTTTGAAAAATTTTATTTTTTCCAAATCTAAATTTACCCAATTTAAATCCGTTATTTCTGGTTCTTCGGTTCGATATCCTCAGTATTTTATTAATATCTCCTTTGTTTATCCCCATCACCCACTTGTACCCTCGATGATATCTCCCCCATTCTACGTCTCTTGAGAGTGGGATTCAACGCTCTAAGTTTAAGAGTCTTTGTGGGGTACTCTATCAAAGGCCTTACTGAAATCCGTAAACTTCATGGTAAATTAGACACATATAACACTTGGGTATCAAAGGGGAAACGTTTCGCCCCCTTGGTTTAATATCAAAGGAAATCGTGAAGAACAGGGGTTTGTCGGCCCTCAATCTTGAGAGATGTTGTCAGTCCATAAATTTTGAATGAATAACGCATGGAGAGGGGCATATCTGTAGACAGGAAGGTGCAGCAGTTGTAGGAGATGCACATTTTTAATGTAAGTAGGTCGTCCCCGGAATAAAGCGAAAAAACCCCCTGTAAAAAGACCCCAAGATGTTGCATGTCAGACAGGTGGAATAAGGTTCAGAGAACCGACATTTTAAATTAGACACATTGCAACACGGGGGTATCTTTATTAAAACTTTCCCACCAGTGGCTTCCCCCAGTCCATACAAAGGAGAATCGTGAAGAACGGGGGGGTGTGAGGGTTGTCGGGCCCCAACTTGAGACGATTTGTAGTCCATCAATCTTGAATAGAATAACAGCATATGAGCGGGGGCTTATATACTTGCGGGGGGTGCAGCAGTTGTAGGAATGTCACATTTGTTAAAGTAATAGGTGTCCCCAAAGGAATAGGCAAGCGAAGAAACCTGTTTTAAAGATCCAAAAGATGTTGCGTGTCAGACAGGATGTGAATGAATGGTTCAGAAACCACGATTTAAATTGCACATATGTGTTATTTTTCAAGTTGGGGATACAACATCTCCCTATTGATACAAAAAAAGTTGACTTTTTCTCAACTATAGGATCTCTTAGTAAAAATTTGAACAATGGGGCAAGTGATTACCTGGAAAAATTTCCCCTCCCTATATCTTCCTACAAACCTGAATCTCCATGATAATCAAGTCACTTAAAAATAAATCGGACATCTGTCTCAAGTTCCACCCAAAACAAACGAGCTCTATGTCCTTTCATATCCTATTTCTTTCTTTTTTAAAAAATCATTAAATCTAGCACCTTCCCAACACACTCAAAAAAGCAAGGGTTCCCCCAAAACACAAAGGGGGTGACCCACGGAAAAATATAGGCCCATATCAAAAACCCCTTGCTATCCCAAAAAATTCAAAACTTTACAAAGTTATACTTTTAAACTCCCCAAATACTAACCCCCCCCAATTTGGGTTGGAAAAATAAAAACTAACATCAAATAAAAATGTAGCCTTTTACACAGCATTTTAAAAAAAAATACCCCCTAGGGGGTTTTTTTTTACAAGGGAAATTTACACAGTAAACCCGGCATCCTACTCCCAAAATTTACCCTTGGGAAAAAAAGGTCATGCAAAAACCCCCAAAAACCCCTCACTAATAGGTACCAGTATGTCACTATTAAAGACACTCCCCAATACCATGCCCCGGCGTACCGCAGGAAATGCCCCGGTCCCCTGCTCTTCCTCTTATCATCAATGATTTTTAATTATCAAACATTTAAACCAATATTTTGGACGATAAACATTTTCCCACAAAACCCTTTTCCCCCTTAACACCATTTTGACAATTAATAAAAATACAAAATGGATGACTGCCCAAAAAACTTACACTAAAAAAAGATAAGACCTTCTATATTTTTTTGGCAACAGAACAGATGACCAAATTAAAAAATTAAGACAACTCCAAACCCATTGCTAGACATAACGGGGGGAATTCCCCGGGGCCCTTTACCTTGACAGCAGCCTGAAAAATTTCCCCCCCTACCCCCAAAATAAAAAAGAAATTCAAAACTTTTGGGGTCCCCTCTAAGAAGGGTTTTTTACCCCAAAAACCCAAAACTATATATCCTCATCTATCCCTACCTCCCTATGCCATTTGTGCATGGGGATAAAAAGAAATTTCCCCTAAACCAAAATAACCCCAAAAAAAAGCCCCAGTGGGGGTCCCCAATCCAACCTAGGCACACAACCCCCCCCTTTAAAGACCAAACCTACCCTGTCCAGAACATCCTACTTATACCGCTATTCATTTATAGAACCTTAAAATTCCCCAATTTTAAAAATAAAAAAATTTCTTCAGTTTAAGGACCCATGAAAAATACCCCACTAAACATCTCTTTTGGCTTCCCCTGTCCATAAATCTATACAAAAAATTTAATGCGCAAAAAAGGGCCAAAATCTGGAACTCCCTGCCTGAAAACTCTAGAACTGCAGACACAACCTCCATTTTCAAAAGCACCGTTAAAAAACATCTTATCTCACTTACTTAACCGGTAGTTAACCATACAAAACTACTTTATCTTGCACATATCACAGCAAAATACACTTATTGATATCTGATTCTCCTTAATTTGCACATTACTAACCACAGCAAAATACACTTATTGATATCTGGATTCCCCTTAATTTGCACAGTTCCAACCAAAATTCTAATACAACTATTGCTCCATAATACTTAAGCTAGTCATAAGTTTGCCTAAGATACTCCAATATAGAATCTATATTATGCCAATATATCACCTTTATCATTAATATATAAACTAATTGCTAACTTTTATACTAATTGTTAAATTCTCAATGTTTAAATTCCAGTACCTAAATTTTGTAAACCTAACCTTACAATCTGTATATCCATTGTATAGCTATTGAGTAAGACCTATCATAAGACTGCCTGAAAATTATTGGCCATCTTGTAATATCAACTTTAATGTATAACTATAAGTACCCCCACCTTGTATTACATGAAATAAAGGATTTGAATTTGAATTTGAATTTGACAACCTCACACTCCTCCTGTTCTTCACGATTCTCCTTTGTATGGACGATGAACCACTGTGTGGCGAAACGTTTCTCAATAAAGATACCCAAGTGTTGCATATGTGTCTAATTTACCAACTCGTCGGTTCTCTGAACCATTCATTCATAAACTATATCATATTCTTTATCACTGTCTACTGCCTCAAATGTTTTATTGAAAACGTCAGTAAATTTGTTAGGCAGGGACCTCTCTGAACCCATGCTGAGATTCATTAATCAAATTATGTTCTTCAAGGTGACTTCTAATAATATCAGCTATAATTGATTCTAATAATTTGCCTACTATAGATGTGAGGCTTATTGGACGGTAATTTGATGGAATTGACTTATCCCTGATTTGAATATAGGAACTACATTAGCTATCTTCCACATCTCTGGCACAATACCAGTTAGGATGGACGTATTAAACACATTTGTTAATGGCTGACTAAGTTCCATCTTGCATTCTTTAAGTACCCTGAAACAACTCTGTCGGGTCCGGGACTTATTTTTCTTCAGTTTATCTATCTGTTTGATAACCATGTCCTCGTGACAGTAATATTAGTTAACTTGAATTCTTCAGGAACTGAATAATTGTTAATTTCTGAATCTCATTTACGTCTTCTTGTGTAAAGACTGACAAAAATAGTCATTAAATAGAGAACACATTTCCAGTTCGTTATCCGTCAGCTGTCCATTCCCAATTTTCAGAGGTCCTACCTTTTCCTCACCTTCGTCCTATACACTTGAAAGAACCCTTTTGGATTAGTCTTTGATTCATTAGCAACCTTAATCTCATAGTCACGTTTAGCCTTTCTAATCCCTTTTTTACTTCTCTTTCAACTGAACATATTGGTCAATAAGGTTAACATCTCCTCTTTTGATGCGCCTATAAATTCCTCTTTTTCCCTAATAGATGTTTTAGCCTCCTGTTAATCCATTTGGATCGTTATTATTTGACCTAAATTCTCTCTGGGGGAAAAAATATACTCTGTGCACGTTGTACATTATTAAGAAAAATCATAAACGCAGATCCCATCGTAATCGTTAGCTAGATTACCCCAGTCGAGATTAGACAGGTGTTCTCTAAGCCAGTATAGTCGGCAGAACGAAAATCAGAACTTTTACCGTATTATCCCTATTCTCGTACTCCCAGGTAATATTAAAAGTAATGGATTTGTGATCACTTGCGCCAAGCTCTTCAGTGATCTCCAGATTATTTACAAAGGTTTCTTTATGCCTGCTGAATGTCATATACAGGGTTTTAAATTGTTCCAAGTAGACAGAAGTTTTGGGAAGGGGTGGAGTGGCACTGTATGTCCGAGATCGCTTGAACTGTTGCATAAAAGGGAATAAAGTCTGAAATAACATAGACAGAATTAGGAAGGGTGGGAACCGCATATGTATTTTGCCAAGGAGAGGAGTTGGAAATGAATGGTTGTCCAGGGCAATTGGTGTCAATTGCTGGCTGGACAAATACTGTAGGAAAATGCAGTAACATTCATTGACAACTGGGACCTCTTCTATGGCAGAAATGACATGTATGCCAGGGATGGGGTTCACTTATCAGGTCTGGGGTGGGGCACTGGCAACTGCAGTGGAGGGAGCTGTTAGGGCTTTAAACTAGAAAAGTTAGTGGTATGGGTTATGGGGGAAAACAGTGAAGTCCCGGTAGTAATGTTATAAATTCTAGGGGAACTAGTAATAGGCAGAATAAGGTGGATATTGGAAAGCCAGTGGCACTAGGTGACAAGGACAGTAATAGGTATAAGGGAAAAACAGAAATGAGCAGGAAGGGTAAAGAGAAAGGAGGGTCTTTAAGTGTATATTACACCAATAGTCATAGTGCTAGGAATAAGATGGACGAGTTGAGAGAAGTTCAAGTACAGGTAATATTGATGTTTTGCAATAACTGAAACATGGTTTAATATGAAAAATCGGGACTTGCCTGCCGAATGTCACATTCAGGGTTTTAAATTGTTCCAAGTAGACAGAAGTATCGGGAAGGGGTGGGGTGGCACTCTATGTCCGTGATCATTTAAATTGTTGTATAAAAATGGGTATAAAGTCTGAATTAACACATACAGAGTCTGTCTGGATAGAATTTTCAGAGGGGCATGAAAATTGATTTTAGGTGTGATATACCGTCCCCAAACTTAGATAGGGACCAAGGGAGACTACTATGGGAGGAAATTGTTAAGGCACAATGCACGATAACGTAGTTATTCTGGGTGACTTCAACTTTAGTCAAATTGATTGGAATTTTTTGACTGGGAATTTAGAATCTAACGATTTCTTAGAAGTAGTTCAAGATTGTTTTTTGAAGCAGTTTGTGACAGAACCTACAAGGGGAAATAATCTGCTTGACTTAGTTCTGGCAAACAAGGAAACCCTTGTTAATAATTTAGAAATTACAGAGGAACTCGGCAAGCACCACAAATCAATTACCTTTGGCATTGAATGGAAGTTTCATAGTAGGAATAACTCAGTAACGGTCCCAGATTTTCGCTTAGCAGATTACTGTGGACTGGGGTAATGAAGAGAGCTATCAATATGACAGTTTTCTGAACACTATACATGCTGCCCAAAGAACATTTATCCCATATAAAGAAATTAGATAGAATAGAAATGACCCAAAATGGATGAATAATAGGCTCAAATATCTTTTAGGGCAGAAGAAAGGAATTTATAGGCGTATCAAAAGAGGTGAGGTCATCTTACGAATCAGTATATTGACATTAAGAGGGACGTTAAAAGGGGATAAGAAAAGCTAAGCGGGACTACGAAATTAAAGTTGCTAAGGATTCGAAAACTAACCCAAAAGTTTTTCCAGGTGTATAGAACAAAAGTTAGAGATACGATAGGTCCCATAAAAATAATTATGGGTATCTTACTGACAAAGAGAATGAAATGTGCTCTATTTCTAATAATTATTTTCTCTCGGTTTTCACTCAGGAAGACACTAATAATATCCCAAGAATTAGGTATTTTAGTGGGCCTGAAGAAGATAAATTATGTAGTATCACAGTCACTAGCGAAATGGTTATCAAACAGATAGACCGTTTGAAGCAAAATAAATGCCAGGCCCTGATGAGCTTTTTTCAAGGGTTCTTAAGGAATGCAAAATTGAACTCGTGAACCCTTAACTAACATTTTTAACCTATCTCTTCAAACAGGTGTAGTGTCTGATACGTGGAAGATGGCTAATGTAATTCCTATTTTTAAAGCAGGGGACAAGTCGTTACCATCAAATTACCGCCCAATAAGTCTAACTTCAATTGTAGGCAAATTATTAGAGTCGATTATAGCTGATAACATAAGAAGCCATCTCGATAGGCATAATTTGATTAAAGATACTCAACATGGATTCACCAGGGGCCGTTCCTGCCTAACATAAGAACATAAGAACATAAGAAAGGAGGAACACTGCAGCAGGCCTGTTGGCCCATATTAGGCAGGTCCTTCACAATCCGTCCCACTAACAGAATATTTGCTCAACCCAATTTTCAATGCTACCCAAGAAATAAGCTTTGACAATTCTACCCACTCATGCGCGAGTCCCACTCAAATCCAACCCCTCTCACTCATGAATTTATCCAACCTAAATTTGAAACTACCCAAGGTCCTAGCTTCAATAACCCTACTAGGCAGACTGTTCCACTCATCAACTACCCTATTTCCAAACCAATACTTTCCTATATCCTTTCTAAATCTAAACTTATCTAACTTGAATCCATTATTGGGTTCTCTCTTGGAGAGATATCCTCAAGACCTTATTTATATCCCTTTGTTAATACCCATTTTCCACTTGTATACCTCGATCATGTCTCCCTCATTCTACGTCTTACAAGTGAATGTAATTTTAGGGTCTTCAATCTTTCTTCGTAAGGAAGATTTCTAATGCTATGTATTAATTTAGTCATTCTACGCTGAATGTTTTCTAACGAATTTATGTCCATTCTGTAATATGGAGACCAGAACTGAGCTGCGTAATCTAGGTGAGGCCTTACTAATGATGTATAAAGCTGTAATATAACCTCTGGACTTCTGTTGCTAACACTTCTTGATATAAATCCCAGTAATCTATTTGCCTTATTACGTACGCTCAGGCATTGCTGTCTTGGTTTAAGGTTGCTGCTTACCATCACCCCCAAGTCCTTCTCGCAATCTGTATGGCTAAGTTCTACGTTATTTAACTTATAAGTGCTTGGGTTATGGACACTCCGAGCTTCAGAACCTTGCATTTATCTACATTGAACTGCATCTGCCACTTTTCTGACCACGAATTAAGTTTGTCTAAATCTTCCTGAAGTTCTATGACGTCTATGTTTGAATCAATTATCCTACCTATCTTCGTGTCGTCGGCGAATTTGCTCATATCACTAGTAATTCCCTCATCAAGGTCATTGATATATATTATAAATAACAATGGGCCTAAGACTGATCCCTGTGGAACACAACTTGTTACAAGTCCCCATTCGGATTTAACCCATTTATGCACACTCTCTGCTTCCTATTGGTGAGCCATGACTCGATCCATGACAGAACTTTTCCCCCAATGCCATGAGCTGCCACTTTCTTTAACAGTCTCTGGTGCGGTACTCTATCAAAAGCCTTACTAAAGTCTAAATAAACAATATCGAATTCTTTATCGTGATCAACAGCCTCAAAAGCTTTACTGAAGAAGGTTAATAAATTAGATAGGCAGGAACGCCCTCGTGAATCCATGCTGGGTATCATTAATCAAATTATGGTTATCTAGATGGCTTCTAATAATATCAGCTATAATTGACTCTAGTAATTTGCCTACAATTGAGGTCAGGCTTATTGGGCGGTAGTTTGACGGTAGTGACTTGTCCCCTGCTTTAAAAATAGGAATTACATTAGCCATCTTCCACATATCAGACACTACACCTGTTTGAAGAGATAAATTAAAAATGTTAGATATTGGTTCACAGAGTTCCATTTTGCATTCCTTAAGAACCCTTGCAAAAGCTCATCAGGACCCGGCGATTTATTTTGTTTCAGTCGGTTCAGCTGTTTCATAATCATTTCGCTAGTGACTGTGATATTACATAATTTATCTTCTTCTGGGCCTCTGTAAAAATTAATTACTGGGATATTATTTATGTCTTCCTGTGTGAAAACCGAGAGAAAATAATTATTAAAAATAGAGCACATATCATTCTCCTTGTCAGTAAGATGCCCAAAGTTATTTTTAAGGGGACCTATCTTATCCCTAACTTTTGTTCTATAAACCTGGAAAAAACTTTTTGGGTTAGTTTTTGAATCCCTAGCAACTTTAATTTCATAGTCCCGTTTAGCTTTTCTTATTCCCTTTTTAACGTCCCTCTTAATGTCAGTATACTGATTTATAAGATGACCCTCACCTCTTTTTATGCGCCTATAAATTATGCGCCTATAAATGCCCTAAAAGATATTTGAGCCTATTATTCATCCATTTTGGGTCATTTCTACTTGATCTAATTTCTTTATACGGGATAAATGTTCTTTGGGCAGCCTGTATAGTGTTAAGAAAACTGTCATATTGATACCTCTCTTCTTCACCCCAGTCCACAGTTGATAAGTGTTCTCTAAGTCCATTATAATCTGCTAAGCGAAAATCTGGGACCATTACTGAACATAAGAACATAAGAAAGGAGGAACACTGCAGTAGGCCTGTTGGCCCATACTAGGCAGGTCCTTCACAATCCGTCCCACTAACAGAATATTTGCTCAACCCAATTTTCAATGCTACCCAAGAAATAAGCTTTGACAATTCTACCCACTCATGCGCGAGTCCCAATCAAATCCAACCCCTCTCACTCATGAATTTATCCAACCTAAATTTGAAACTACCCAACGTCCTAGCTTCAATAACCCTACTAGGCAGACTGTTCCACTCATCAACTACCCTATTTCCAAACCAATACTTTCCTATATCCTTTCTAAATCTAAACTTATCTAACTTGAATCCATTATTGCGGGTTCTCTCTTGGAGAGATATCCTCAAGACCTTATTTATATCCCCTTTGTTAATACCCATTTTCCACTTGTATACCTCGATCATGTCTCCCTCATTCTACGTCTTACAAGTGAATGTAATTTTAGGGTCTTCAATCTTTCTTCGTAAGGAAGATTTCTAATGCTATGTATTAATTTAGTCATTCTACGCTGAATGTTTTCTAACGAATTTATGTCCATTCTGTAATATGGAGACCAGAACTGAGCTGCGTAATCTAGGTGAGGCCTTACTAATGATGTATAAAGCTGTAATATAACCTCTGGACTTCTGTTGCTAACACTTCTTGATATAAATCCCAGTAATCTATTTGCCTTATTACGTACGCTCAGGCATTGCTGTCTTGGTTTAAGGTTGCTGCTTACCATCACCCCCAAGTCCTTCTCGCAATCTGTATGGCTAAGTTCTACGTTATTTAACTTATAAGTGCTTGGGTTATGGACACTCCCGAGCTTCAGAACCTTGCATTTATCTACATTGAACTGCATCTGCCACTTTTCTGACCACGAATTAAGTTTGTCTAACATCTATGTTTGAATCAATTTTCCTACCTATCTTCGTGTCGTCGGCGAATTTGCTCATATCACTAGTAATTCCCTCATCAAGGTCATTGATATATATTATAAATAACAATGGGCCTAAGACTGATCCCTGTGGAACACCACTTGTTACAATTCCCCATTCGGATTTAACCCCATTTATGCACACTCTCTGCTTCCTATTGGTGAGCCATGACTCGATCCATGACAGCACTTTTCCCCCAATGCCATGAGCTGCCACTTTCTTTAACAGTCTCTGGTGCGGTACTCTATCAAAAGCCTTACTAAAGTCTAAATAAACAATATCGAATTCTTTATCGTGATCAACAGCCTCAAAAGCTTTACTGAAGAAGGTTAATAAATTAGATAGGCAGGAACGGCCCCTCGTGAATCCAATTATCCCTACTATCATACATCCATTCAATGCTAAAGGTAATTGACTTGTGGTCGCTTGAGCCGAGTTCCTCTGTAATTTCTAAATTATTAACAAGGGTTTCCTTGCTTGCCAGAACCAAGTCAAGTAGGTTATTTCCCTTGTAGGTTCTGTTACAAACTGCTTCAAAAGCAATCCTGAACTACTTCTAAAAAGTCGTTAGATTCTAAATTCCCTGTCATGAAATTCCAATCAATCTGACTAAAGTTAAAGTCCCCTAGAATTACTACGTTATCGTGTCTTGTGGCCTTAACAATTTCCTCCCAAAGTAGTCTCCTTGTTCCCTATCTAAGTTTGGAGGACGGTAAATCACGCCTAAAATCAATTTTTCACACCCTCTGAAAATTCTATCCAGACAGACTCTGTATGTGTTAATTCAGACTTTATACCCGTTTTTATGCAACAATTTAAATGATCACGGACATAGAGTGCCACCCCACCCCTTTCCCGATACTTCTGTCTACTTGGAACAATTTAAAACCCTGAATGTGACATTCGGCAGGCAAGTCCCGATTTTTCATATTAAACCATGTCTCAGTTATTGCAAAAACATCAATATTACCCGTACTTGCAACTAATCTCAACTCGTCCATCTTATTCCTAGCACTACGACTATTGGTGTAATATATATTTAGAGACCCTCCTTTCTCTTTACCCTTCCAGCTCATCTCTGTTTTTCCACTATACCTATTACTGTCCTTGTCATCTAGTGTCACTAGCTTTCCACTATCCACCTTATTCTGCCTATTACTAGTTCTCCTAAAACTTATAATATTACTACACTGGGACTTCTCTGTTTTCCCCCCAAAACCCATACCACTAACTATTTCTAGTTTAAAGCCCTAACAGCTCCCTCCACTGCAGTTGCCAGTGCCCCCACCCCAGACCTGGATAAGTGAACCCCATCCCTGGCATACATGTCATTTCTGCCATAGAAGAGGTCCCAGTTGTCAATGAATGTTACTGAATTTTCCTTACAGTATTTGTCCAGCCAGCAATTGACACCAATTGCCCTGGACAGCCATTCATTCAACCCTCTCCTTGGCAAAATATCACATATGACAGGGTTCCCACCCTTCTTCCTAATTATGTCTATTGCTGACCTAAACCTGCTAGTCAGGTCCTCACTCCTACGTCTGCCAACATCGTTGCCTCCAGCACTGAGACAGATAATAGGATTGCTCCCATTACCTAAGAACATAAGAACATAAGAATGGAGGAACACTGCAGAAGGCCTACTGGCCCATACAAGGCAGGTCCTTATCAAAACCACCACTACCTAAGAATTTACTCCTGTACTCACGACACTAATCAAACCCAGCCCCTCCCACTCATATATTTTTCCAATCTCTTTTTAAAGCCACCCAAGGTCCTAGCCTCTATCACCCTACTCGGAAGATTGTTCCACGCATCTACAACTCTGTTCGAAAACCAAGACTTGCCTATGTCCTTTCTAAATCTAAATTTATCCAATTTAAATCCGTTATTTCTGGTTCTTACTTGGTTCGATATCCTCAGTATTTTATTAATATCTCCTTTGTTTATGCCCATCATCCACTTGTACACCTCGATGATATCTCCCCTCATTCTACGTCTCTCCAGAGAGTGGAGATTCAATGCTCTAAGTCTATCTTCATACGGGAGATTTCTTATACTGTAAATCATTTTAGTCATTCTTCTTTGTATGTTCTCCAATGAATCTATATCCATCCTGTAGTAAGGAGACCAAAACTGAGCTGCATAATCCAAATGAGGTCTCACTAGTGATGTATAGAGCTGTAAAATAACTTTTGGACTTCTGTTGCTTATACTTCTTGAAATAAATCCTAGTAATCTGTTAGCCTTATTGCGCACACTTAGGCACTGTTGTCTTGGCTTTAGATTTCTGCTTACCATGACTCCCAAGTCTTTTCACATTCTGTATGATCAAGCTCAACTTCACCTAGTTTATAAATTCGAGGGATATTTTCATTACCAACGACTAGCACCTTACACTTGTCCACATTGAACTTCATCTGCCACTTTTCAGACCAAGACATTAATTAATCCAAATCCTCCTGGAGTTCATTGGTATCCTCCTCAGAATGAATTATACGGCCTATTTTTGTATCATCAGCAAATTTACTCATGTCACTTGCAATTCCTTCATCAAGGTCATTTATGTAAATTATGAACAACAATGGGCCCAAAACTGATCCTTGTGGAACGCCACTGGTGACAAATCCCCATTCAGATTTGACCCCATTAATGGAAACTCTCTGCTTTCTATTGGTAAGCCATGCCTCTATCCATGCTAGAACTTTACCTCCTATACCATGAGCTGCCACCTTTCTTAAGAGTCTCTTGTGAGGTACTCTATCGAAGGCCTTACTGAAATCCAAGTAAACTATATCATATTCTTTATCACTGTCTACTGCCTCAAATGTTTTATTGAAAAACGTCAGTAAATTTGTCAGGCAGGAACGACCTCTCGTAAACCCATGCTGAGACTCATTAATCAAATTATGTTCTTCAAGGTGACTTCTGATAATATCAGCTATAATTGATTCTAATAATTTGCCTACTATAGACGTGAGGCTTATTGGACGGTAATTTGATGGACTGGACTTATCCCCTGATTTGAATATAGGAACTACATTAGCTATCTTCCACATCTCTGGCACAACACCAGTTAGGATGGACGTGTTAAACACATTCGTTAATGGCTGACTAAGTTCCATCTTGCATTCTTTAAGTACCCTGGAAAACAACTCGTCGGGTCCTGGGGACTTATTTTGCTTCAGTTTATCTATCTGTTTGATAACCATATCCTCGTGACAGTAATATTAGTTAATTTGAATTCTTCAGGAACTGAATAATTGTTAATTTCTGGAATCTCATTTACGTCTTCTTGTGTAAAGACTGACAAAAAATAGTCATTAAATAGAGAACACATTTCCAGTTCGTTATCCGTCAGCTGTCCATTCCCAATTTTCAGAAGAGAGGTTCCTTACTTCTCCCCACATCCTTCTCCATCTCCGTCTCTCTCACACTCTCCGTTCTCTCTCACTATCTCTTACACTCTGACCTCTCTCTCTCACCTCCCTCTCTCTCTCACACTCTGCACTGCTACTTCTCTGACTCTTCACGACTCTTTCCCAACCCCATTTTCTTCTCCCAAGAACATAAGAAGGATAAACTCAGAGGCCTGTTCCCATACTGCAGATTTCCAACCTCCACTCAGAATTTCCAACCTAAATTTAACTACCCAAGAATAAGCTTTGAAATTCTTTAACTCAATCCATCAATTTAATCCAATTCTCCCTTGAATATCAAGCCTATTTGAAATCCTATTATACTTCAATCTGACATGTTCCATTCTTCTAAATAACTTCAATTTAATCCATTTTCTTCTGAAGATTTCAATGTTATATAACTTTGAAATACCCACATCTATCATGACCTCTATTTCCCTATCTTCACTAACTTACAATTTGAATCTATTTGGGTTCTCTCTATGAGAATATCTCTCTAAGACCTTATTTCATATCCCCCGACCTCTCTCAACCTCCGATCTCTCTCATTCTTCGTCTTACAAGTAATGTAATTTATAGAGCTTCATCTTTCACACTTCCGGAACTTTCTACATCTTCAATTACACTCTCGACTCTCTCTCCACCTCCGACTCTCTCTCACACTCTCCGACTCTCTCTCTCACACTCTCCGACTCTCTCTCTCACACTCTCCGACTCTCTCTCTCACACTCTCCGACTCTCTCTCTCACACTCTCCGACTCTCTCTCCACTCTCCGACTCTCTCTCACACTCTCCGACTCTCTCTCTCACACTCTCCGACTCTCTCTCTCACACTCTCCGACTCTCTCTCACACTCTCCGACTCTCTCACACTCTCCGACTCTCTCACACTCTCCGACTCTCTCTCACACTCTCCGACTCTCTCTCTCACACTCTCCGACTCTCTCACACTCTCCGACTCTCTCTCACACTCTCCGACTCTCTCTCACACTCTCCGACTCTCTCTCACACTCTCCGACTCATCTCTCACACTCTCCGACTCTCTCTCTCACACTCTCCGACCCTCTCTCACACTCTCCGACTCTCTCTCACACTCTCCGACTCTCTCCACTCTCCACTCTCTCACCTCTCGCTCTCTCACACTCTCCGACTCTCTCTCACACTCTCCGACTCTCTCTCACACTCTCCGACTCTCTCTCACTCTCCGACTCCTCTCTCACACTCTCCGACTCTCTCACCACTCTCCGACTCTCTTCACATCCCCGACTCTCTCTCACACTCTCCGACTTCTCTCACACTCTCCGACTCTCTCTACACTCTCCGACTCTCTCTCACTCTCCGACTCTCTCACACTCTCCGACTCTCTCTCACACTCTCCGACTCTCTCTCACACTCTCCGACTCTCTCTCACACTCTCCGACTCTCTCTCACACTCTCCGACTCTCTCTCACACTCTCCGACTCTCTATCACACTCTCCGACTCTCTCTCACACTCTCCGACTCTCTCTCACACTCTCCGACTCTCTCACACTCTCCGACTCTCTCTCTCACACTCTCCGACTCTCTCATCTCACTCTCTCCCGACTCTCTCTCTCACCTCTCCGACTCTCTCTCACACTCTCCGACTCTCTCTCACACTCTCCGACTCTCTCTCTCACACTCTCCGACTCTCTCTCTCACACTCTCCGACTCTCTCTCTCCACTCTCCGATTTCTCTCTCTCACACTCTCCGACTCTCTCCACTTCCGACTCTCTCTCACACTCTCCGACTCTCTCTCTCACACTCTCCGATTTCTCTCTCACACTCTCCGACTTCTCTCTCACACTCTCCGACTCTCTCTCTCACACTCTCCGACTCTCTCTCTCACACTCTCCGACTCTCTCTCTCACACTCTCCGATCTCTCTCTCACACTCCGACTTCTCTACCTCTCCGACTTCTCTCCACTCTCACTCTCTCTCACACTCTCCGACTCTCTCTCACACTCTCCGACTCTCTCTCACACTCTCCGACTCTCTCTCTCACACTCTCCGACTCTCTCTCACACTCTCCGACTCTCTCTCTCACACTCTCCGACTCTCTCTCTCACACTCTCCACTTCTCTCACACTCTCCGACTCTCTCTCTCACACTCTCCGACTTCTCTCCACTCTCCGACTCTCTCTCACACTCTCCGACTCTCTCTCATCACTCTCCGACTCTCTCTCACACTCTCCGACTCTCTCACACTCTCCGACTCCTCTCTCACACTCTCCGACTCTCTCTCTCACACTCTCCGACTCTCTCTCTCACACTCTCCGATTCCCTCTCGACCTCTCTCTACACTCTCCGACTCTCTCTCACTCCGACTCTCTCTCTCACACTCTCCAGACTCTCTCACACCTGACTCCTCTCTCACCGACTCTCTCTCTACACTCTCCGACTCTCTCTCTCTCACACTCTCCGACTCTCACACTCTCCGACTCTCTCTCTCACACTCTCCGACTCTCTCTCTCACACTCTCCGACTCTCTCTCTCACACTCTCAGACTCTCTCTCTCACACTCTCCGACTCTCTCACTCTCCGACTCTCTCTCACACACTCTCAGACTCTCACACACACTCCGACTCTCTCTCTCACACACACCGACTCTCTCACACTCTCCGACTCTCTCTCACACTCCGACTCTCTCACTCCTCGACTCGCTCACTCTCCGACTCTCTCTCACACACACAGGACTAAACTGGCCGTTACAATAAGTGGTGTGGTGTAGACGCCACTTGGTTGCTCGTCAGGAGTGGTCGCCTCCAAGAAGGGTAACGGGCAAGTGGTTGCTGGCGTCCGTTCAGAACGTTACTTGCTGATACCTCTTTAATACCATACCTCTTTAATACCATGCCTGCAAGGCCAGTTCAACCGCGATACAAGGTAATTATTACCGCTGCACCTGCGATGCCTTGCAGTTTCTTGCGGTTTCCGGCGGCTTCTGCGGTTTTACGAGGTAATCGATCGTGGGATACTGGTCTCCCTCAATATAGATTGAATAATTGGTACTGGTGGGTAGCAGTGGTGGAAGCAGAGTTGTAGTGGTACTGGTCCCGGAACAGTGGTGGCACTGGTCCTGGGACAGTGGTGGCACTGGTTCTGGGACAGTGGTGGCACTGGTCCTGGGACAGTGGTGGCACTGGTCCTGGAACAGTGGTGGCACTGGTCCAGGGGCAGTGGTGGCACTGGTCCAGGGGCAGTGGTGGCACTGGTCCTGGTACAGTGGTGGCACTGGTCCTGGAACAGTGGTGGCACTGGTCCTGGAACAGTGGTGGCACTGGTCCTGGGACAGTGGTGGCACTGGTCCTGGGACAGTGGTGGCACTGGTCCTGGGACAGTGGTGGCACTGGTCCTGGAACAGTGGTGGCACTGGTCCTGGGACAGTGGTGGCACTGGTCCTGGGACAGTGGTGGCACTGATCCTGGGACAGTGGTGGCACTGGTCCTGGGACAGTGGTGGCACTGGTCCTGGGACAGTGGTGGCACTGGTCCTGGGACAGTGGTGGCACTGGTCCTGGGACAGTGGTGGCACTGGTCCTGGAACAGTGGTGGCACTGGTCCTGGAACAGTGGTGGCACTGGTCCTGGGACAGTGGTGGCACTGATCCTGGGACAGTGGTGGCACTGGTCCAAGGGCAGTGGTGGCACTGGGCCAGGGGCAGTGGTGGCACTGGTCCTGGGGTAGTGGTACTGCTCCTGGAACAATGGTGGTACTGCTCCTGGGACAGTGGTGGTACTGCTCCTGGGTCAGTGGTGGTACTGCTCCTGGGACAGTGGTGGTACTGCTCCTGGGACAGTGGTGGTACTGCTCCTGGGACAGTGGTGGTACTGCTCCTGGGACAGTGGTGGTACTGCTACTGGGACAGTGGTGGTACTGCTCCTGGGACAGTGGTGGTATTGGATCTGGGGTAGTAGTTGTAGTGGTCATGGAGCAGTAGAAGTAGTGAACGTAGGACAGTACGGATAGTAACGCTGGTACTGATATAGTGGTATCAATGTCTTGATGGTAATGAACCTGGTACTGAAATATTGACAGCAGAGTTGCTGTGTTAGTAGTCACTGGTTAATAAAGCAATAACAGTGTCACTTACTCTTAATGGTTGCACTAATAAAGTGGTAAAAATGTTAGTGGGCTAGCTAATGGTAGCAGCAGTGGTATTACAAACACAGGTATAGTACGGCCTACGAACCTGGTTGTAATGAGATTAAAGCGGAGCGAACAAAACTCAACAATAGTACATGACTTGTATTTTCCTTCACCAAATATAAATTTCAAGTATATACAGGTATATACACTATGTATATGTACAGTGGTGGAATAGTAAGTGTACCACACAGTGACAAAATATGGCAAAATCAGAAGCCAGAGAATGCACCGTGCTCAACCAGCAGCCCAGGCAAGTCTGTCAATTCACTTGGCACAAGTAAACCACGTTGCTTCATAGCTTTAGCTGGCGGGCTTGTCTGTGACTGACCAATTAACCGCGGTACTGATTTAACGACGGGTACCATACTGATCGTTAAACCCTTAGCACCTGGTTCGCTGGTCGGGAGGCAGCTTATATGGGAGTGTGACACACGCTGGATAAAATATAACATACTGGTAGCATGCCACAAGTAGTTATGGTAGTACTGGGAGTGATGGTGGTATTAGTATTAATGGTACCTCGTGATGGAGCGGTGTCAGTGATGGTACTCGTAGTAGCGGGGATGGTACGGAGGTCCAGTACTGAATATAACAACAGAGTAAGAAATTTGTTGCTGTAAATCAGTACATGGCGGAACCAACCACACTAGAAAATAGTCTTGACCTTTGTATTCACAAGCAATGGTGATCTGGTAGGGAACATAACGGTGTTGAACACAGCAAATTCTGACCATAACCTAACTGAAGTTCAGACCGACATACCCTCCACCAAGAGGGTGGATTTAACAAATTAAACTTCAACAATAAATACATTAACTAGGATTAAATAATTGATGAGCTAAGTAAAGTATGCTGGGAGGAGAGTATGAAGCATCATCTCGAGAGAATTAGTTCACTGGCACTACCACTACGTTATATTAAGTAAAAAAATAAAATGCAAAGATTCCAGATTATATTTTAAGGAAAAAAAACGTTGATTAGTGGAATGAGAAACACCGAACTCATATTGAATGCATCTTATACAGAATCCAGGGAAGGTGGAGCAAGCTTAACACCATTAATGAAACTGAAGAAAGTCACAATAATTTTTCTCCTATGCAAAATCCAGAGCAAACCCCACATCCAACATCTAGCTCTTGCTTCAAGGAGATGGAACCTTCACTACCTGGAGTCTGACTGGAGGGCGTTCCGGGTGTCAACGCCCCCGTGGCCCAGTCTATGACCAGGTATCGCGGCGGACCAGGGCTTGATCAACCATGCTGTTACTACCGACCGCACGCAAACCAACGTACGAACCACAGTCCGGCTGGTCAGGTACTGACTTTAGGTGCTTGTCCAGCTCCCTTTTGAAGACAACCAGAGGTCTATTGGTAATTCCTCTTATGTATGCTGGGAGGCACTAACGACAACAAAGAAATTAGTAAAAACTAAACTTACAATACAGCTGCGTTCCATAAAACATTAATCAGACAAGACTGACAATGCAAATTATTTTTTTTAATAAACGAGATACAAAACTCTGCTGACTTCTCCAAATTTTTAACATAACTAACCCCACTTGACTTCCAAGAAGCCATTGATAGCATACTTATGCACTCTGCCCTCAGACCCATGTATGTGGAACTCCATGTTCATCAAGAATTGCAAGAAGCCAATATCATGTACCTTAAAGATTCTATGGAGATTGAGTCTGGACACAAGTCGTCTCACGGTTATTAAAAACCATGGATATCGCCACACTCCACAAAGCACTTGTTGTATCCCATATTATACAAATATTTGAAAGAGTTTTAAAAACAAAATTGGTAACCCATGGAATCCCACCAGTTGCATAACCCAGGACAGTATGGGTTTGGAGCAAGCCACTCCTGCCTCTCACAATTGCTAGAGTGCTAGAAGCACTGGAAGACAAACAAAACATAGATGTAGTTACACAGACTTTGCAAAGCCTTCAACAAGTGTGATTATGGTGAAATAGAACAAAATTGCATTCAAAAAGAATAACTGGACATAACTGGAGATTTAATTTCCTAACAAATAGAACCCAAAGAGTAATAGTGAATAAAATAAAATCAGACCTCCACGGTGAACATTATTTTTGTTTCATGCTTAGTATTTTCCCCAGGGTTATGATGCAACTATGAGTTGTGTGTGTGTGTGTGTGTCTGTGTCTGTGTGTGTGTGTGTGTGTACTCACCTAATTGTACTCACCTAATTGTGGTTGCAGGGGTCGAGTCTCAGCTCCTGGCCCCGCCTCTTCGCTGTCTGCTACTGGGTCTCTGCTCTCCCTGCTCCATGAGCTTTATCATACCTTGTCTTAAAACTATGTATGGTTCCTGCCTCCACTATATCTTTCTCTAGTTCATTCCACTTCCTGACTACTCTGTGGCTGAAGAAGTGTTTCCTGACATCCCTTTGACTCATCTGAGTCTTCAGCTATTTTCCAGTTGTGTCCCCTTGTATCTGTGTTCCCTCTCGGGAAACAACCTGTCACTATCTACCTTGTCAATTCCATTTTCATTTTGTAGGGTCGTTATCATGTCTCCTCTGACCCTTCGTTTCCCCATGTTGTAGTTATTTTATTTCTCAGACAGCTGGCGTGAACTCCTCCAAACCTTTCCTTTCCAGTTTCCTTTGTCCGACCAGTTGACTTCAGCTGGTCTTCTTTGGGCCTCTCACGTACTCATGCTTAACGATTCCTGAGGGATTGAACCTTCTAGGGCCAACGCCCAATGTCGAGTTTCTGGTTGATTGAGCCCGCGTGCTGGCCTTTCTCACTCAGTTTTCTCCTTCCGAGTTTTCCTTTCACGCTAGCTTGACCTGTCAGGGTCTTTCCCGATCCTCATGCTCATTTGAGGATAATTCGAGGAACTGCTAGACAGATGTCCTTGAGGATCTGTTGACCCTGCTGGTTTCGAACCACTTCTCACAGGCCTCATCTGATACCTCATCTCACGAACACCAGTGACCGACCTGGTCCTCCTTGACGGTACTTCCGCTGTGTGTCTCCTGTTGTGCCTTGGTTTGTGTGTGTGTGTGTGACTTGTCGGGTGTTAAAGCTAGAGCGATGGCAGAGCAGCAGTAGTACAGAAGGAAATGGGTTACTGAATTGCTTAAAAACACAAATATGTTGCAACAGAGGAAAGATAGTCTTAGTCGAGAGATCACTGAATTAGAGCAAAAACTTAGGATGTCATACCTAACAGAAGAAATACAAAGGGAATAAAGGGCCATAACAGGATATTGCAAGAAACCCAAAATATTTCTATTCCTATGCAAAATCCAAGCTAAGACCTACCTGAAGACTTGGACCATTATTGAGAGGAGATTCGTATACTGACGATGAACAGGAAATGAGGGAAATCCTAAAAGAACAGTATGAGTCGGTGTTCAGCAACCCACTAAATGACAGCAAGGTAGAAAATGCAGAAATATTTTTCACTCCAGCAGAAGGCCGCACGGACCAACTAACTGACATTAGTACAAATCCCATAGATTTCGAAAAAGAAATGGAGAACATGCCCACTCACTCAGCACCTGGACCAGATTCATGGAATGCTCTGTTTCTAAAGAAGTGCAAAGTACCATTAGCACGAGCACTCAGCATTCTTTGGAGAAAGAGCTTAGATCTAGGTGAAATACCGGAGGCCTTAAAGAGTGAAGACATAGCTCCTTTGCTTATGGAAGGTAGTAGAACACTAGATAAAAATTACAGACCAGTAGCCCTAACTTCTCACATCATAATCTTCGAAAGAGTGATGAGATGGCAGATAACAAATTTCATGGACCATTGAACCATTATGACAGAATTACCGAGGCGTTGGAAGACGACCAAAACGCAGATGTGATTTACACAGATTTTGCAAAGGCGTTTGACAAATGCGATTATGGAGTGATAGCGCACAAAATGAGGGTCTTGGGCATTAGGGAAAGGGTAGGCAGATGCAATTTCGGGTTCCTAACACACAGAACACAAATAGTAGTAAACAGAGCAAGATCCAGCATCAGCGAGGTAAAAAGCTCAGTCCCCCAAGGCACTGTCCTGGCACCTCTGCTGCTTCTCATCCTCATAGCAGACATAGATAAAAACACCCATCACACTTTTGTATCATCATTTGTAGATGGCACTAAAATAAGCATGAAAGTCACTACGGTAGAGGACACTGAAAAATTACAGGAAGACATAAGCAGGGTTTTCCAGTGGGCAGTGGAGAACAACATGACGTTCAATGGTGATAAGTTTCAGCTGCTTAGGTATGGGAAGAATGAAGAACTCAAAAGGAACACTATATACAAAACTCAACAGGGTCACCAAATAGAACGAAAGGAACACGTAAAAGACCTGGGAATAATTATGTCAGCTGACCTTTCTTTTAAAGACCATAACAAAACAAAGATCACGACAGCCAGGAAGATGACGGGGTGGGTATTGAGAACTTTCAAAACAAGGGAAATAATGCCATTGATGTCACTCTTCAAATCGCTAGTGCTCCCTCATTTAGAATATTGCTCAGTGCTGACGGCCCCGTTCAAAGCAGGAGCAATATCAGAGCTGAAACAAATACAGAGATAGTTTACGGCTCAAATTGAGCCAGTAATGAACCTAAATTACTGGGAACGCCTTCAAGTCTTGAACATGTACTCACTGGAGCGGAGGAGAGAGAGATACATGATAATATATATGTACCTGGAAAGTACTCGAGGGCCTGGTCACAAATCTGCACACTGCCATAACAACATACTGGAGTGAGAGATATGAGAGGAAGTGCAAAATAAACCCAGTGAGGAGCAAGGGTGCGGCGGGGACAATAAGGGAACACCGTATCAACATCCGGGGTCCCAGACTATTCAACATCTTACCAGAAGATATCAGAAACACGGCTGGAACAAGTGTAGAAGCCTTCAAGAGGAAACTGGACAAGTATCTTCACCAGGTGCCAGATCAACCAGGCTGTGATGGATATGTGGGGCAGCTGGCCTCCAGCAGCAACAGCCTGGTCGACCAGGCAAGCACCAGACGAGCCTGGCCGAGGCCGGGCTCAGAGAGTAGTGAAACTCTCGAAACTCTTCAAAGGTATATCAAAGATAAGGTATATCTCGATACTTCACTATTAAAATGAACCGAAAAAAAATGAAGCCAGAGTGAGCGATTTCGTTAAAATTCCTGGAAATAAAATAAGAGTTGTTCATAGTGTTCAAGTGTCTTATGATTGTAGTAGGTTGTATTAATATTGGTAGAATTACTGACAAAGCTGGAGAGCGAAACGTTGCCACAAGAAAATGTCACATTAGTTGCATTTGTGTCCTTTTACTTAACATTGTAGTAGGTGTTTCAGGTCCTCTAATAATTCTAAATGTTGATGAGTTAATGAAGAAGATGGTCGTAGGTGGCTCGTACATACTTGATGTTGCATGCAAAGAGTATGTAACCTTTATTCGGAGCATGTTAACACACCCACATAGGCTCCCCTCCAACCAGCGAACCATCGTTAAGGGTTTGGTGATGAGGGCCCCATCATCAAATCAACGACTCGGTTCAGCCAATTAAATGCGAGTTTAACAATGACAAAAGGTGACGTGGTTACCACTCGCAGTTTGTCATTGGAATTCCTGCATAGAGCTGGTTGTGGAAAGTTGTCTGTCTTTTGGCTGCTGCTTAGCCTAGACAACTGTGGCGTGCACTAAACACTACTCCTTTGTATATAGTGTACATAGGTGTAAATATCACTTTGTTATACTTGGTGAAGGAAAAGACAAAAGTCTTATATAATCACAATTACTTGGTGAAGGAAAAGATAAAAGTTTGGAATTAATCTAGCTGATTTTTGAAGAAATACAATTTCAATACATCTTCTACTGTGTTTCTTTGCTCCAAGCTTCCTTTACACTCAGGTTAACAGGCCATTGAACCTGAGGTTGTAATACTTGACTAATAGTATTTACTGTTTAGTGTACAAACTTCTCTTAACAGCAGCCACATTACTGGTTAATGACTGGTTTAGTGACTCTCGGAAACGTCATCTTCAGAGATAAATCTGCTCCATACTGAAGCTATTGATTAGGAAATATTGCGTTCTGGTTGAGGGTGAATCAACATACTTTTGACGAAACAAAACATAATGCTCCGGAAGCTACGACATGGGTCAGGTTGAATGACTATATTCAGATCATGGCTCAAACCACGGTACGGGTGGGATGGCTAGCCAGTTGTAAAACTCCAGGCCAGTGCTTAAGCCATTGGGCCAGCTTTACGATTCATTTGCCATGGGATCTAACTCCACCCGTACCTTGGTTTATTCAGATCATATTTCCTTGATGGGCAATATTCGGGAATATTGTATAACTGGTTGGTGCTGCAACATGTTTGGTGTGAATATTTTGCAGAGAATTCAGAGTTTAGATATTAGGAGGTGCGGGGTTACTATAAGTATTAACCAGAGGGCTGAGGAAGGGTTACCGAGATGATTTGGACATATACAGATGATGGGGCAAAATATGATGACTTGGAGGACGTATAAATCTGTAATGGAGGGAAAGAGGGGTGGGGTGGTCATCCTAGGAAGTGGTATTTATGACTTCGATGTGCTGTTGGAGTGTGAGCAAGGTAACACTGATGAGGGGGGGAGGGGTTTAGGGAAATTGGTTAACCGAACTTGAGTCCTGGAGGTGTGAAGTATATTGCCTGCACTCTGAAGGAGGGGTGGAGATATTACAGTTTGGAGGGGCATCTGAACTGTAATGTCGGCGCTCCTCTGGCAAGACAGTGACACAGCGAGTCCTGACGATTTTTTTTTCCTTTTCGGTGTTAATAATAAAACAAGGAATAACAATATATTGTAGCGAACTGAGAGTTTGTCTTTTAGGGATCAAAGTATTTTAGGTTGATGTACATGTAATGTGCAGTCGTTAGGCTTTAAACCTAACATTCGCATCAAGCATTATTCGTTTGGTCTTGAAAATGTAATTTAATATAAAAAATATTTCTCACGTGTGGTGTTCTCCACGAGGGTATTGTGACCATCACTTATTCATCAGCTGCATTCCCAGAAGTTTAAAAGAAATTCTGCTGCCGAAGCAGCTAGTTTATTGTGCACCTCAGGTCTAGCCTGACTGTGCGGTACAGCAGCGTGAACTTGGAGGTAGAGTACCCAGGTCTAGCCTGACTGTGCGGTACAGCAGCGTGAACTTGGAGGTAGAGTACCCAGGTCTAGCCTGACTGCGGTACAGCAGCGTGAACTTGGAGGTAGAGTACCCAGGTTCAAGTCCTGATCTGGTCTGAGATAATGTAAATAATTTCGCTCATTCACAAGTTGTTAAACATCTGGTTATATATCAGTTAGAAATTAGAGCTTTGCTATTTTATGTTACAAACTTAAAATACTTGCTCAAAATTTCCAGTATTTATTTTAATTGATGTATCATATAGGTCTATCAGTGATAAAACAGACACATATGCAACACTTGGGTATCTTTATTGGGGAAACGCTTCGCCACAGTGACTTCATCAGTCTATACAAAGGAGAATGGTGAAGATCAAAAGGAGTTTGAGGTAATCAGTCCCTCAGCCTGGAGTCGATATAATTAGTCCATCAATCTTTCAAGATTAATAAGGCAGACTACATATTTTACATTTAGTGTGACCATCGTGTTTGTGTCTGCCACACTGCCAGAAGTACTTGTAACTAAGTCTGAGCCAGGCTACCACAGCACCAGTTTGTGTCTGCCACACTGCCAGAAGTACTTGTAACTAAGTCTGAGCCAGGCTACCACAGCACCAGTTTGTTTACATTGCAAGTTGCTATATAAACGTGCTTATCTACGTTCATGTTATCACAGCGAATTATCTAGCTACTCAGGCTTCTGTATATTCCTATGGCATTCACATTCATTTAATTCCTTCATATTATTCGTGATGCTTGACTTAGACAAATTATGGTTATAATAGAATTACTTTGTACTTTGTTTAACACTTCGGTCTTATGACTGAGGAATATTTTACGTCTTATGTTTCAACTTTATGACTGAGAAACTTTTATTGTGAGTTGAAATGTGTCTGTTCTTTACTCTAGTAGTAATGTTAATATCTACACCTGGTGGTAATGTTAATATCTACACCTGGTGGTAATGTTAATATACACACATGGTGGTAATGTTAATATACACACCTGGTGGTAATGTTAATATACACACCTGGTGGTAATGTTAATATCTACACCTGGTGGTAATGTTAAGGGCCACGTAAGTTCCCCCGTCTTCTAATAACATGTTCATTTTTCCACTGTAATCTACCTTGTCCATAATAACTATCGCATTTGCTTTGTCTGCTTCGTAAGGTGAAGTCTGGGATCTTTCCTTAATTCATGGTATAACTTAACAAATCTTTGAAGAAAATTGTGTTGCAGAGGTCCACAACAGTTGTCCTCAAAGATTTGTTAGTTATACCATGAATTAAGGAAAGATCCTAGACTTCACCTTACGAAACAGACAAAGCAAATGCGATAGTAATTATGGACAAGGTAGATTATAGTGGAAAAATGAACATGTTATTAGAAGACTGGGGAACTTACGTGCCCCTTAAGTGACTTTCACGGATAAGCCAGTAAATAATACAGTAAAAGTTCTAGGTATCAAAGTGGTTAGTTTTTTTTTTTTTAGTTTAATATGTTTATTATGCACCCCATACCCATCCTGTGGGCGGTATTCAAAAGACTGCAGAGGTACATAATGGGTCCAGGGACTGGGCCCCAAAGTTTTGATAGCTGAGCAAGTTACAAAGGTAATGAACTCAGGAAGATCTGGTCACAATCATAAGTTACAAAGGTATTTACAGATTACAGAGGTATATAATAGGTCCAGAGACTGGGCCCCAAAGTTTTGATAGCTGAACAAGGTACAAAGGTAAGTAAATTTAATTACGTTTATACATGGTTACAATCGAGTGGAAAATAGAAATTTTAGTAATTATTTCTCCATGTAAACAACGGTGAGGAATTCAACCGAATGAGACAAGGAAGATAAACAGCGCCTTGAAAACCCTACACCAACTATCCTCCACGGAGATACCAACATCCCTAACATGAAACAGAAGAGGGTGAGTCTCAGGTTGGTACCAGAGGTCAGGTTGGTACCAGAGGTCGCTCCCGGACACGATACCTCAACTCTTACATGCCAGAGAAGTTTTTTTTTTTCAGATCAATTTTACCTGGTACGGCTTCGTGAAAAGTTTGTTTTGAACTAACACACTACAAGATAACACAGTGTAAGATAACACAGCGCAAGATAACACAGCGCAAGATAACACAATACTGAAGGATAACACAATACTGAAGGATAACACAATACTGAAGGATAACACAATACTGAAGGATAACACAATACTGAGATAACACAATACTGAAGGATAACACAATACTGTAAGATAACACAATACTGCAAAACACACAAGGTCGCACTACGATAATATTACTTCAATATAACACATTTAGAAATCCGGAGTGAATAATATTTAAATAGCATTTGAAACATGTTACAAAACTCTAAGTTCAAACATTATTTCATACAAAAAGCAATGAAGATAAATGAATTGTCTTAAATGATCGTTCAGTGCATGAGTGAACCTTTGTGAACACTAGTAAACAAGTGACGTCACAAAGGTGCCAGTATAGTAGTAGCGAGGTGCCAGCCGCTGTTATCTTGCAGTAGTAGTGTGTTATCTTGTAGTGTGTTATCTTGTAGAGTGTTATCTTGTAGAGTGTTATCTTGTAGAGTGTTATCTTGTAGAGTGTTATCTTGTAGAGTGTTATCTTATAAAGTGTTATCTTGTAGAGTGTTATCTTGAAGTGTTATTTTGCAGTAGTGTGTTATCTTTTAGTGATTTTTTGCAGTAATGTGATATCGCACAATAGTGTGTCATCTTCCAGTATTGTGTAATCCTGTAGTGCAGGATAACACACTGCTGCAAGATAACACACTGCTGCAGGATAACACACTGCTGCAAGATAACACACTGCTGCAAGATAACACACTGCTGCAGGATAACACACTGCTGCAAGATAACACACTGCTGCAAGATAACACACTGCTGCAAGATAACACACTGCTGCAGGATAACACACTGCTGCAAGATAACACACTGCTGCAGGATAACACACTGCTGCAAGATAACACACTGCTGCAAGATAACACACTGCTGCAAGATAACACACTGCTGCAAGATAACACACTGCTGCAGGATAACACACTGCTGCAAGATAACACACTGCTGCAAGATAACACACTGCTGCAAGATAACACACTGCTGAAAGGATAACACACTGCTGCAAGATAACACACTGCTGCAGGATAACACACTGCTGCAAGATAACACACTGCTGCAAGATAACACACTGCTGCAAGATAACACACTGCTGCAAGATAACACACTGCTGCAAGATAACACACTGCTGCAGGATAACACACTGCTGCAAGGTAACACACTGCTGCAAGATAACACACTGCTGCAAGATAACACACTGCTGCAGGATAACACACTGCTGCAGGATAACACACTTCTGCAAGATAACACACTGCTGCAAGATAACACACTGCTGCAGGATAACACACTGCTGCAAGATAACACACTGCTGCAGGATAACACACTGCCAAGATAACACACTCTGAAAGGATAACACACTGCTGCAAGATAACACACTGCTGCAGGATAACACACTGCTGCAGGATAACACACTGCTGCAAGATAACACACTGCTGCAGGATAACACACTGCTGCAAGATAACACACTGCTGCAAGATAACACACTGCTGCAAGATAACACACTGCTGCAGGATAACACACTGCTGCAGGATAACACACTGCTGCAAGATAATACACTGCTGCAGGATAACACACTGCTGCAAGATAACACTGCTGCAAGATAACACACTACTCAGGATAACACACTGCACACTGCTGCAGTGTGTTATCTTGCAGCAGTGTGTTATCCTGCAGCAGTGTTATCTTGCAGTTATCTCGTACAATCTTACAGTAATTTGTTAATGTGCAACAACACTTAAAGGTTTTGTTAGTATGCAATTATAATTAGTGATCTATATTTAGCCACTTTAATAAGACCAGGAACCAGTACATCACCTGCCAGGTCACCATCACTCACCTGAAGGACGTTTCTGGGGGTCAATGCCCTCTTCAACTCGGTCCCAGACCTGGCCTCCCGGGGTATCAAGGTCTTTATCGCCCCAGACTGTTACTGTTGGCCGCAAGCAGTCCAATGTACGAAACAGCCTGGCTGGTCAGAGGTTTGTTGGTAATTGTCTTTATGCATGAAGGGTCGACGTTGAAGGGTCTGGGACCTCTGATGCTCATCGATGTCTCAATGTACTCGTCAGGTCCCTGCTTTTTAGTGGAGGTATTTTGTCCCGTGTGTCAAGCGTCTTGTTGTAATACAGTGAGTTCAGGTCTAGGACCAGTCCCTCCAGAATTTTCCGGGTGAAAATTATGTACCTTTCTGGGCTATGTTCCAAGTAGAGACTTCAAGCATTCTTAATACTTCAGATGACTGAGTGTAACCGAGCACTGAAAGTTCTCTGTAGGTTCTTTTTTCTTTAGCTCAGCAGTTGTACCTCCGTGAAGGGGACCGTTAGTATACAACAGAGAACGATCAACTTAAAGAGTATCATCACTGGCTCGCCATCTCTTGTCTTGAAAGTTCTAATTATCCAGCCTATCATCTTCCTTGCAGTAGCAATAGCAACACTGTTGTGATCCTTGAATATGAGAACTTCTAACATCATTACACCTAAGTCTCGCACATGCAACTGTCACCCTACTAAATGATTTGAGTTTGTCCTGTACTCCATTAGTGTTTATTTCCTCCCTCTCCCACAGCGGAGCAACTGGAACTTGTCCCACTGGTAGACTTGATTTATATCCGCCTGAAGATTCGATACATCTTCGATGGATGTCACTCTCATAGAGATTCTGGTGTCAATATCAAAGGATGTTATGGTGTTATGATTTATGTTCTAGTCAATGTCGGATATAAGAATGAAAAGCATAAGTGGGACGAGTACTGTGCCTTAACTAGAAGAACTCTTCACTGTGGAAGCCTCTGACATCACTCTCTTTACTACTAGTTTCTTGGCTCTACTTTTTAGTTATTCTTGAGATCAGTCACACAATGGTTGCACTTGCTGAACGCTAGTGTACAGTGCATCAGCTCGTCTTCCACAGCATCTAGGATCACATCATAATGATTTAGTAATTGTGAAAGACAGGAGCTATCTTCCCTAAACCCACGGTGTTCTGGATTGTGCAACTGTTGTGATTCCATCTGATTGGCAATCTTGCTTCTTAGGACCCGTTCAAAGATTCTGATTTTGTGTGAAGTTAGGGAACTGGTCTGCAGTTTTCACAGCTGCTTTACTACCATCTTTGTGAGGCACTGGTAAGTGGTTTTCAAGGACCTTGGGATGATGCCTGTGTCCAGGTTCCTTCTCCACAAAATACCAAAGGGTTGAGAGAGTTGTGTCTCACAATTTTTGATGAGTATAAAACTCCACGAGTCTGGGACTGGAGCAGAATGCATGGCCATGCTGTCAATGGCTTCTTCAATATCAACTTGGAAGAGAGCTACATCGAAAACTGTGGGGATGTTAGCAGCATTTTGAGTCTCATTCATGAAAAATTCGTCTGGGTCTTCGATCTGTAGACTGATGATGAGTGGTTCACGGAACACAGAGTCATATTTTGACTTCATTATTTCACTCATATCCTTATTGCCATCTGTGCATGTTTAATCTTCCTTGTGGTAGATGGGTGAGGAAGGTAGGCACGCGGTCTGGTGTCTCACCCATGCCGCACGCCCTAGTGTACGCCACCACTGTTCACTCCCTCTCTGCCGTGTTTCCTGTGAATTTCTTTGTGAATTCTTGCCAGAGCTGTGTATCCAAGTTAGTTAGTTAGTTACCATTTTGTCCTAGGCACATGTCGATTTGACACTAGGCCTGTTGTATGTATGTGTGTGAGTGTGTGTGTGTGTAAGGAAACACTTCGAAATGTTTCCGCCCCGTCGGGAATAGAACCCGGGCCCTCCGTGCGTTAAGCGAGAGCTTTACCACTAGGCCACCGGGGCTGTGTAGTGCCCAAGCTACGGTGGTCACTCGAAGCCACGTGCAGTAAGCCACATGGGGTGTGACCAAGCCATGTGGGTTAAGCCAGATCCCAAGCCACATGCTGTGGTCTGCTGCCGCATCAACCCATGACGTCACCATGCTGCTGACATCACGATGCTGCCCAACTCCACTGTCACCTCATGACATCCATCATGAAGTCACTCCAGGACGTCACCCACGACGTTTGCCTGACGTCACTCGCGATGTTACCCCATGACATCCATCACGACGTCACCTCGCTACGTCTGCTGACGTCACCTCGTGATGTCACCCTATGACATCACCTCACGACATCATGCCTGACATCACCACATGATGTCACGATTGCTGTAGTTTTCACAGTGAGCATTTTATTTTCAGTATTGTCGAGAAGTTTGAGAGATATATATCTTGTGTTAATTATTTCCTCTCAGTCAGTGTTCTCACATGTTCGTGTATGGCTTAGTGTCGATTTTTACACAGAAAAGCGTCATTTGCTAGTAAGCTATGTTGTACCGCATGTGCAGTATGTGTGCAGTTTCTCGTGTGTCCTATGTAGCACCTGTGTGTTACTTTGTCACCAGGTGTGACAAAAGCTATTTATGTTCGCCGCTCGTGATGCCCTGCTGAATCATACCCGCGACGATTCTCCCATCGAGACCCGTTCCACTTCACCTTCTGACCATCAGACTGCAGTTATTTGTAGACGACCAGTCTGGGGACACTTAGACCATCCTCTGCTGTAACTTCAACTGCCGAGAGAATGACACTCGTCAAGCCGCAATTAAGCCTGCAGGCGACTGTCAGCCTCATGTCACAGCTTCAGTGAGCAGTCTGCACAAAGTTGATGTCACTTTGACTGCTAGCCCACTCACTGCAGTAAGGTGTATGCTGTTACGACCTCCAGATGTTTCGTCGAGTCGTCTCTGTCACAACTTGCTCCACACTCGCCAGCAGTGACAGCCCCAGCGACAGTACCAGTCGAGAAATGTCCTCCTGAGTCGCTTGCCAGAAGAAGTCCTGCCCTGTTGCGACTACTGACGATGCCTCACTCAAGGGCACCAGCAGGTTGTGCCCCAGGTTGAGTGAACCCTGCAGCGACTACTACGATGACTGCTTCCCCTCTCCAGAGGAGACCGTACCCTGTTACGTCACAGCTCAGCCGCAGCGATGTCTCCTGTGTTGCAGTATCTGTCCAAACGCAGGAAGGCGTGCAGTGATGCCCATCGACGCTCACTGCCTTAGACCACGAAGCACACCTTTTTTTTTCTTCCCTCTCTGGAGGAAGTTTTTTTTCCATGTCCATATGTATATGCATGTTTTTATTTTGTGTTCCTTGCCCTGTTCTTGCGAGAGAGAGAGACAGAGTTTATTTTACTGCCAGTCATGGTCAGGGTCGACCATGGGCGCGTGGCCGAGCGATGTAGACAGCCTGTACTGTCTGTCAGCTGAGTTCATGTTTCGCGCCATGCTTGTGCTGCCACCTATAGGCCTATAACCACTACAGTCTGCTCCACCATGTTCCGCTCTCACTCACGCAGCGGCTTTCACTAGAGTAACAGGCCTCACTCTCCTCTCCCTCTTGCGGGCATGGCCCTCCGGGCCATGAGCACAAAACACACTGCCTATGTACCCACACGTTATTGCAAATAAAGTAAGAAGCCTCCGAAGCCTTATCATTGCTACCCCACTCTGCAGAAAGACACAAACAACATTAGAAAACATGCATGGGGTGGGGTGTGTGGGTTGGGGGTGTAGTTGAGTGGGAATAATTAACTGGATGCGAGGCTCTTCATATGGTAGGCTCGTTACCCCTCCATCATAACAAAACCCCCAACCCTTACCTTCCAATTATTCTTCCTCTTGCTATTTGTTCCTCCTCCACCTATTATTCCTCCTGTTATCACTGCTTCACATACAACACGAGGATCATGAACTCTGCATCTCACCATCACACAAATATACTTTAAGCCCCAAAATAAAGATGAAAGTAAACTCTCAGTGCTTATACACTGAGAGACATACAACTCTGTGTATATACACAGACATACATCTCAGTGTATATATCCAAAATTTTTATGTTAACTTTGCTGTGTATATTATTTGAATATGCCTGTTAATACAATTACATACAATCTTTGTTATGTCTGACTTAGACAGTGGCAATCTCACTTTCGATCCTAGTGTTACCTAGCTCAAGGAGTAGAGTTACCTAGCTCAAAAGATAACATTGTTACGTAGCTCAAGAGGTAACGATGCTACTTAGCTTAAGGGGTAACAATGCTACTCAGCTCAAGGGGTAACAATGCTATTCAGCTCAAGGAGTAACAATGCTACTTAGCTCAAGGGGTAACAATGCTACTTAGCCCAAGGGGTAACAATGCTACTTATCTCAAGGGGTAACAATGCTACTTAGCTCAAGGGGTAACAATGCTACTTAGCTCAAGGGGTAACAATGCTACTTAGCTCAAGGAGTAACAATGCTACTTAGCTCAAGGAGTAACAATGCTACTCAGCTCCAGGAATAACAATGCTACTTATCTCAAGGAATAACAATGCTACTTATCTCAAGGAATAACAATGCTTCTCAGCACCAGGAGTACAAATGCTACTCAGCTCCAGGAGTACCAATGCTACTCAGCTCCAGGAGTAACAATGCTACTCAGCTCAATGTTCTTCCTCGAGGGAAGACTCGAGAAAAATCATTGTTTTCGTTTAGAGGAGAAACTGAGGAGGAAAACTTATTAAGGCTGAAAGAGAATACACATTTAATTAAGTAGAGAAGAGCGGTGGTCTGCTTGTTGACTTCCACCACAATGCCACCACTGTGTACACCCCACACACTTCTCTATGTATAGACCTAGAGGTGTGTATCACTGTTTAAACACGCCGATGTTATGTACCTGTACAGTAAGTCCTCACTTAACGTTTCGTTATAGCGTTGATGAGAAAAAAAAATTGATTCCCGGCCGGGGCCACTGTGTGTGTGTGTGTTAGTTAGTTACCATTTTGTCCTAGGCACATGTCGATTAGACACTAGGCCTGTTGTGTGTGTGTATGTGTGTGTGTAACGAAACACTTCGAAATGTTTCGGCCCCGCCGGGAATTGAACCCGGGCCCTCCGTGCGTGAAGCAAGAGCGCTAGCCACCATGCCATCGGGGCGCGCGCGTGTGTGTGTGTGTGTGTGTTTAGTTAGCACGTTCGTTGTTGACCTGCCTGGTGGTAGTGCGCCTTACAATTTTCGCTTTGCAAACATTTATTCCTTGATTTAACCCTGTTGCAATGAGTGCTAAAGATGCATTGTGTACCCCTGATGTTATATCTATTAGCCTATGGTAAAATTGGTTTCGTTATACGTCGTTTCACTTAAAGTCGCAGTTTCCAAGAACTTATCGACAACGTTAAGTGAGGAATTACTGTACATACAAAGGAATGTATCTATATAAACCCACAGATGTATATTTTAAAGTATACATACTGAGAAGTGCATATTTCTCGGCAATATTCCCCTCACTTTCCCTGTTGTAATAAAGTTATAATGTGGGAAGTGTTATATTAACCTGTGATGTGCGCCACCTGTATTCATGAAAATCTGCTGAGTTGTTACCATAAGTGGTTCTCAAGGTGGGGTGAGCGGACCCTTGGAGTGGCGCTGCTGTGTATTCCAAGTTTGGGCAGCAAGTATCCCTCCTCCTTCAAGCCTGCAGGACCCACGTATTGATTTCTGATGTTTAAAAGGTAACTAACAAAAAAGGCACACTACTGTGAATGGAACAATACACAAATAACCCGCACATAGAAGAGAGGAGCTTACGACTAACAAAAAGAAGATATACCTTTGATATACCTTTGAAGACTTTCGAGAGTATCTACTCTCTGAGCCCGGCCATGGGCCAGGCTCGTCTGGTGCTTGCCTGGTCAACCAGGCTGTTGCTGCTGGAGGCCCGCTGACCCACATATCCATCACAGCCTGGTTGATCTGGCACCTGGTGAAGATATTTGTCCAGTTTCCTCTTGAAGGCTTCTACACTGGTTCCAGCCGTGTTTCGGATATCTTCTGGTAAGATGTTGAATAGTCTGGGACCCCGGATGTTAATACAGTGCTCCCGTATTGTCCCCACCGCACCCCTGCTTCTCACTGGGTTTATTTTACACTTTCTCCCATATCTCTCACTCCAGTATGTTGTTATGGCAGTGTGCAGATTTGGGACCAGGCCCTCAAGTACTTTCCATGTATATATTATCTCTCTCTCCTCCGCTCCAATGAGTACATGTTCAAGACTTGAAGGCGTTCCCAATAATTTAGATGTTTCAATGGCTCAATGTGAGCCGTAAACGATCTCTGAATTTGTTCCAGCTCTGATATTTCTCCTGCCCTGAACGGGGCCGTCAGCACTGAGCAGTATTCTAAGTGAGGGAGCACTAGCGATTTGAATAGTGTCACCATCGGCATTATTTCCCTTGTTTTGAAAGAGAGGGAGGGAGTTTATATAGGCCAGCCGACAGGGGCAGGAACAAGAGAGAGTGGTGGATGAGTAATAGTGGTGGTAGTAGTGGAGTCAGTCAAATACTAAGAAAGAGGAACACTGCAAGGGAGTCAGCGGTCCACATAGGGTAGGGGCAAGAGCACCCACCCTATGTGGACCGCTAGCTCCACTATTACTCCACTATTACTTCTCCACCACTCTCTTCTGTTCCCGCCCCTATCGGCTGGCCTCTCTTCTTTGTGTTAGTGTGACTTTGTAAATGGTCCAAGTGGGACCGAAACGTCGTCGTAAGTTCCTCTCTTCTATGTGCGGGTTATTTGTGTATTTAAAAGGAAACCTTCCTACTTGAAAAGGTTGGGAACTACGGTCATAGAATTCAGAAAAGTTTTGCAAGAAATGAATGAGCAGCAACGATTAATTTTAAAATATATTTTTTTATAAAATTCCTTTTCATTTTGAAAATGCAAAATAATGTATGAATTAGTGATAAAATATACTACTAACCAGGGAACGGGTGGGTTTGAACCCATGGTGAGCGACTTTTACAATTTACTCGCCATGGGTTTAACCCCCCACCCGTTTCGTGGTTTGTTTTCAATCGTGTTATTACGATTTCGTGAGTCACAACCTACTACTCACCGAGATGTACTCGCCGAGTTGTGCTTGTGGGGGTCGAGGCACCTGGCTCCGCCTCCATGACTACACTGATCAGCAGTATCGATTTCTCACTTCTGAAGCCTCGCCATATTTACTTTTGAACATTAATATACACATGGGAAACTCTAAGCCTGTCAGTGTCATTCAAAAATAACTGCGTATTGAGTTTTTGACCTGGATTGTTTCACCCAACTCGTTCCATTTTTCATCTACCCTGACACTAAAAAAAAGTCCTAAAATTTCCACTAATCTGTGTCTTCAGTTTGATACGTAGGAGAGTACTAACAGCTACAGCGTCTTGTTTATGTTTACAGTATGGAGGAGCGAGTTATTCAATGCCATGAATGATTTACAAGTTTTGGCAGCAAAAAATTGAAAAATCAGAATATTGTTATTGTATTTGTAGATAAACCGCCAGATACAACTTACCAGCAGTTCAAAAACTACCCACTGAATATGAATTACTGTCTTGAAAAAAAAGTTCAAATCCGGCCCCTAAATATTATGTTGCTTGGTGATTTAAAATTAAGACATCTAGGATGGAAGAGTGGAGCAAATGATGTCACAGCAAAGACATGACTGGAGAACAGGTATGGTGATACCAGCAGTGTTGATAAAGACATGACTAGAGAACAGGTATGGTGATACCAGCAGTGTGTTGATAAAGACATGACTAGAGAACAGGTATGGTGATACCAGCAGTGTGTTGATAAAGACATGACTAGAGAACAGGTATGGTGATAACAGCAGTGTGTTGATAAAGACATGACTAGAGAACAGGTATGGTGATACCAGCAGTGTGTTGATAAAGACATGACTGGAGAACAGGTATGGTGATAACAGCAGTGTGTTGATAAAGACATGACTAGAGAACAGGTATGGTGATACCAGCAGTGTTGATAAAGACATGACTGGAGAACAGGTATGGTGATACCAGCAGTGTGTTGATAAAGACATGACTGGAGAACAGGTATGGTGATACCAGCAGTGTGTTGATAAAGACATAACTGGAGAACAGGTATGGTGATACCAGCAGTGTGTTGATAAAGACATGACTGGAGAACAGGTATGGTGATAACAGCAGTGTGTTGATAAAGACATGACTAGAGAACAGGTATGGTGATACCAGCAGTGTGTTGATAAAGACATGACTAGAGAACAGGTATGGTGATACCAGCAGTGTGTTGATAAAGACATGACTGGAGAACAGGTATGGTGATAACAGTAGTGTGTTGATAAAGACATGACTGGAGAACAGGTATGGTGATACCAGCAGTGTGTTGATAAAGACATGACTGGAGAACAGGTATGGTGATACCAGCAGTGTGTTGATAAAGACATGACTGGAGAACAGGTATGGTGATACCAGCAGTGTGTTGATAAAGACATGACTGGAGAACAGGTATGGTGATACCAGCAGTGTGTTGATAAAGACATGACTGGAGAACAGGTATGGTGATACCAGCAGTGTGTTGATAAAGACATGACTGGAGAACAGGTATGGTGATACCAGCAGTGTGTTGATAAAGACATGACTGGAGAACAGGTATGGTGATACCAGCAGTGTGTTGATAAAGACATGACTGGAGAACAGGTATGGTGATACCAGCAGTGTGTTGATAAAGACATGACTGGAGAACAGGTATGGTGATAACAGCAGTGTGTTGATAAAGACATGACTGGAGAACAGGTATGGTGATACCAGCAGTGTGTTGATAAAGACATGACTGGAGAACAGGTATGGTGATACCAGCAGTGTGTTGATAAAGACAAACACAGTTCAAGACATTTATTGAGGAAACTCTTCCCCATGACTGCTTCTTCAGTACTTGGGGCGAAACGTTTCGTCAACATCCTGAATTATACACGTGTCTACATGCAGCAAACACTCTCAGGAGGAAGTTTGGATGAACATTCTCACACAAATGAACTACTGAGAGACTAATAAATTCTCCTAAAGTTAGCAAATAGTGGAATCACCCACACTAGAAAATAGTCTTGGCCATATATTGACAAATAATGAGGATCTGGTAGGGAAGATAACAGTGTTGGGACAGTAAGCTGCGACCACAACCCAACTAAACATCAGACCTGCATACGCACTGGCCTTCAGAGGAAACACAGTGAGACATAAAATTACCTTCGAGAAATTCAACTTTAACAATTAAGGCAACTATTGGGATCAAATAAATCATGACCTTACTGAAATATGCTGGGAAGATAGTTTAAATCACAGGGAGCCTGGCCCATGGCCGGGTTCCGGGAGAAGAAAAATTCTCGGAACTCATCAAAGGTAGGTTTAGCTCTGTGGCACTAAGAGGTTTATTCAAGACACGTGTCATTAAGAAAAAAGAAGAGAAGAAGCAACTTAGAAAGAGAGACGCGACCTCTACAGGCGACGGCAAAACAGAACTTCTCAAAAGTTCAAGAAGAACCAAAACAAATACTACATCTCAAAATCCACGGCAAAAAAAAAAAAAAAAAAAACCATACATTTAGTATCTGGTCTTTGCTTCAAACAAGACGGAACCCAAACTGACGTGAAATACCGAAGTGATAATATGAGTCTGCTCAATGATCAATTAATTAGAATAAAGATTGACAATTCAAATTAATTTTTCATGAACGAGACAAAAAATTCTGCACAAGACTGTTCAACTGCCTCCCAGCATACATAAGGGGGATTACCAATAGACCCCTGGCTGTCTTCAAGAAGGCACTGGACAGGCACCTAAAGTCAGTACCTGACCAACCGGGCTGTGGTTCGTACGTCAGTTTGCGTGCGGCCGACAGTAACAGCCTCGTTGATCAGACCCTGATCCACCTTGAGGGCTGGTCTCAGACCTGGCCGCGGGGGCGTTGACCCCCGAAACCCTCTCCAGCTAAACTCCAGGTAAACATGCCCTCCATGCACTCCAGCCCAGATGGATATTGAACATAATAAAAAGAACCCAAAAACTAATAGTTAACAAAGAATAATAAAAATGCCACAGTAAAAGGCTTCAATTCTCTCCGCATAAGACACTAAAGTCTGAATAAGTTACATCCACTGAGGACACAGCAAATATTTAAGCTGATATAAAAGACAAATTTTAGTTACTCAGCTATAGAAACAAAATGAGGAAATATAGACTGGGATGGAGAGTAAAACACTCGAATTAATTAATGTAGCAGAGGATTGCGAGAGATTTAGGAATAATAATGTCAATGGCTCTCATATTCAACATAATAGCAATGTTATTGCCACAACCAAATTAAAAATGATAGGTTGGATAACTAGAACTTTCAAAACAAGAGTTGCTAAGCCAGTATTGATACTCTAAAGTTATTCGTTCTCTCTCTCTCGGCTGGAATACTGCTGTACTCTAACAGCTCTTTTAAATCAGGTAACTTTAGAGTCCTTTGATGAGTTCTGAGAGTTTTTCTTCTCCCAGAGCTCAGCCTTAGGCCAGACTTGTCTGGTGCTTTACAATCTGGAGAATGTACAGAGAACCTTCCCTCCTCTAAAAAATCAAGCACCTGAATTAATGGATGCACTAGAAGTCCCTCGAATTAAAGAGTGAAACGAAGCATATGACAAACTCAACTCATTTAATAAGAGCGGAAGTTCAATGTGAGAGACCTGGGAGTGACAATGGCAGAGGATCTCACAGTCAAGGATCACAACGTTATTATCGTAATGCAAGGAAAATAATAGACCAACTAAAACAGCCGGAAAACAGAGAACCTTCAATGCTGGCATTAATTCAGCATCTGAACTGCTGGAAGTCTTCTGAACTGTACTCCTCAGAATGTAAGAGAGAAATATATCTCATAATCTACATTGAAAAAATTATGGTGGGATTGGTCCCAAACCCGAACACACAAATCACTAATTAAGAAAGTAAGAGGAATGGCAGACGTTACAAAATACCTCCAGTGGAAAGCAGGTTCGTGATGAGACGTCCCACATTATCAAAACCTTTGATTTTTAAGGAATGCTAATTGGAACCACAGCACCTGCACAACCCAGGGCAACATGTGCAACATGCCGCTCACAATTGCTGGACCACTACAACGTGGTCTTAGATGCGCTGGAAGACAAGCAAAATACACAGATTTTGCAAAAGACTTGACAAGTGTGACCATGGTGTAATAGCACACAAAATGCATTCAGGGTATGTGGACATTCAACCTTCTAATAAATATAACCGAAAGTATAATAAAGAACTGAGTGAAATCAGAGGCTGCCCCAGTGAAACACTGTTCCCCAAGTTTAGTACTGGCCCATGTTCTCTTTTTTCATTCCCATATCCGACACACAGACATAAATCACTGACGAGTATCAACGTATCAGAACTTGCATGAGAGTGACATCCCTTATGGACACTACAAACCACTAAACCAATATAGTCTTCCAGTGGGCCATAGATTGCAATATGATAATCAACGAGGACAGCTTTCAGCTACTCCACTAAGAAAAAAAAGTAACGTGAAGGACCTGGGAATGACAATGTTACAAGATCTTACTTTCAAGGATCACAACAGTGTTATTATCACAACCTCAAGAAAATTTATGGTCAGAATAACTAAAACCTTCAAAACAATAGATGGTCAGACAATGATGATACTCATCAAGTCACTTGCTCTCTCTAGGCTGGAATATTGTTGAACTAACAACCCCTCTTAAGGCAGGAAAAATTACAGATCTGGAGAATGTACAGAGAAACTTCACTTCTCATACAGATTCTGTCAAGAACTTTAATAATGAAAATGTTTGATGTCCCTCAATCTATACTTCTTGGAAACTAGGCTAGATATATAATGATAAATACCTGGAAAAATTCCAGAGAAATTAGTCCCTAATTTGCACATAAAAATCACTGCCTATGAAAAAAAAGAGGCTTGGTAGACAGTGCGAGATGAAATCTAAAGGGTAAATACACTAAGAGAACTCAGAAGCATAAAGGACCAAGACTCTTCAGTACCCTAGCTGCCTTCAAGAGGGAAGTTGATTAATTTCTGAATTCAGTTCCTGATCAGTCGGGCTGTGGTACATACATTGTGATAGCATACAAAATGCGTGATAAAGGAATAACAGGAAAAGTTGGTAGATGGATCTATAATTTCCTAACAAATAGAACACAAAGAGTAGTAGTCAACAGAGTAAAGTCTGAGGCAGCTAATGTGAAAAGCTCTGTTCCACAAGGCACAGTACTTGCTCCCATCCTGTTCCTCATCCTCATATCGGACATAGACAGGGATATAAGCCACAGTGCTGTGTCTTCCTTTGCAGATGACACCCGAATCTGTATGACAATGTCCACCGTTGAAGACACTGCAAGACTCCAAGCAAACATAAACCAAATCTTTAAATGGGCTGCAGAAAACAATATGAAGTTAAATGATGAGAAATTTCAATTACTCAGATACGGAAAACGTGAGGAAATTAAAATCTCATCGGAGTACAAAACTAATTCCAACCACACAATAGAGCGAAAAACTAATGTCAAAGACCTGGGAGTGATCATGTCAGAGGATCTCACCTTCAAGGACCATAACACCGTAGCAATCGAATCTGCTAGAAAAATGACAGGATGGATAATGAGAACCTTCAAAACCAGGGATGCAAAGCCCATGTTGACACTTTACAAATCGCTTGTTCTATCTAGGCTGGAATATTGCTGCACACTAACTGCACCTTTCAAGGCAGGTGAAATTGCTGACCTTGAAAATGTGCAGAGAACCTTCACGGCACGCATAACTGCGATAAACCACCTCAATTACTGGGAACGCTTGAAGTTTCTAAACCTGTACTCCCTAGAACGCAGGCGGGAGAGATACATTGTTATATACACGTGGAAAATTCTCGAGGGCTTAGTACCAAACTTGCACACGAAAATCACTCCCTACGAAAGCAAAAGACTCGGCAGGCGATGTAACATCCCCCCAATGAAGAGCAGGGGTGCCACTAGCACGTTGAGGGACAACACAATAAGTGTCAGGGGCCCAAGATTGTTCAACTGCCTCCCAGCATACATCAGGGGGATTACCAACAAACCCCTGGCTGTCTTCAAGCAGGCACTGGACAGGCACCTCAAGTCGGTACCTGACCAGCCAGGCTGTGGTTCGTACGTTGGACTGCGTGCGGCCAGCAGTAACAGCCTGGTTGATCAGGCTCTGGTCCAACATGAGGCCTGGTCACAGACCGGGCCGCGGGGGCGTTGACCCCTGGAATTCTCTCCAGGTAAACTCCAGGTAAACATTGGTTTGTGTGCAGCAGGCATCAACAGCATGGTCGATTAGGTCAGCAGCCGGGATGTCTGGTCTATGACTGAGCCATGGGGGTTTGACTCTTTCTCCACTTCCTCCAAATACTCTTTTTAGGTAACCTTCATGTAACTGAAAGACAAGGCAGACATCTGCTGTGTGATAATCACACTAGAGTGAAAGATACCTGAAGGACGCTTCCCCGCGGTCTGGTCCCAGAACAGGCCTACTGGAGAATCAAGTCCTGATCAACCAGGCTGTTACTGCTGGCTGCACGCAGTCTATCGTACGTACCACAGCCCGGCTGGCTAGGCATTAACTTGAGAAACTTGTCCAGTGTTTTTTTTTTTTGAAGACAGCCAGAGGTTTGTTGGTAATTTTCCGTATGCATGCATGGACGGCGTTAAAGAGTCGGGGACCTCTGACACTCATCGAGTTCTCTTTTGGTGCACTCGTCACGCCCCTGCTTTTTGGTGGAGGTATTTTGAACCGTCTGCCAAGTCTCATGTTGTCATATGGAGTGATTTCGGTGGTCAGGTTTGGGACCAGTCCCTCAAGGATTTTCCAGGTGTAAAATATGTACTTTTCTCGCCTATATTTCAAGGAATACAGCCGAAGAGACTTCAAGCGAGCATGGTAGTTCCGATGCTTGATCGAGTATGTATGAACAGTGACAGTTGTCTGTATGTTTTCCAGCTCATCAATCTGGCCTGCTTTGAGGGAGGGAGGGGCCTCACTATACAGCAATATTCCAGCTTGGAGAGAACAAATGATTAAAGAGTATCACCATTAGCTCAGCATCTCCTGTCTTGAAACTTCTAATTATTATCCAGCCTATCATTTTCCTTGCGATAGCGATGGCAACATTGTTGTGATCCTTGACTGTAAGACATTCCGACATCATTACTCCTAAGTCTCGCACATGCAACTTTCACTCTACTGAATTATTCAACTTTATCCTGTACTCAATTACAGTCTTTATTTCCTCCTTTCTTCCATAGCGGAACAATTGAAACCTGTCTTCGCTAAACATCACATTGTTGTCCGAGGCCCACCAGAAGACTTGACTTATATCCGCCTGAAGATTCCCTGTGTCTTCGACGGACGCCACTCACAGAAATTCTAGCGTCATCAGCAAATGATGTTACGGTACTATGATTCATGTACTTGTCAATATACGATATAAGTACAAGAAACATTAGTGGGGCGTGTACCGTGCGTTGAGGAACAGATTTTCACAGTGGCAGCCTCCGACTTGACTCCTTACTAATATTCTCTGGGTTCTATTTGTTTAGAAGTTAAATATCCATCTGCCAACTTTTCCAGTTATTCCTTTTGTGTAAATTTTATGAAGAACGCTTTTGCAAAATCAGTGTAAACTACATCAGCCTTTAGGTTGTCTTCCAGAGCATCCAGGACCACATCGTAATGATCCAGCAATTGTGAAAGACAGGAGCGATCTTTCCCATGCTGTCCTGGAGTGTTCAAGTTTTCTGATTCCACGTGACTGCCAATCTTGTTTTTTAAGACCCTTTCGAAGATTTTGGTCTATTTTTTTTAATTGTTTTACTTCCTCCCTTGTGAATTGGGACAATATCAGTGGTTTTCAATGACTGTGGATGGCATCTGTATCCAGGATCTACCTCCATAAAATACTTAAGGCCCCGAGATAGTGGTATATATATAACAGCAGGAGAAACAAGAGTCCGCAGTTGAAATTTACGGTAACGAAAGAACAATACTGAACACTGAGTAATACTGTAATAGTGAACACTTCTGAGTGGCAGATGACTGAAGAAGTTCACAGAAGTGGTAATATGCGAAATGATCACGGGAAACTTCACACATTAAGACGTGACACTACAACCGTAGAGGATAATGCTTAGTGAAGCAGACAGACAACAGATGGTGGTGGTGGAGGTGAATGCTCCAACACGCTGACAAACACAACTGTTATTCCTGGTAAACATTATTACATACGCGGAGGGAAGGGGGTGAGGAGGAAGGAAGTGATTTGCAGGTATTTCTCCTGATGGTGCCTTCAATTTACGCTGTTGTTGTTAGGTTAACAGTAAAGAAAAAATCACCTGTCCGAGAAAAGACACAAAATAAAGTTTATAGCATACGTTTGATGTACCGTTGATGGGTTTCGAGAGTTTTGCTACCCCCGCAGCCCGACCTTGTGCCAGGTTGGGCATTATACTGATTACTTTAATTCGTCAGGGACAAACTGATACAGTCTCTGGTGGACAAAATGTCTTCAGAGTAAAATGCCACACACAGCATACTCTCTCTTACTTCATACACTTAACGATACATTTTATCGTTGATAAAGGTACGTCACTTGAGACGGGAGCTCAGGAACCTGGGGGCGGGGAAGGTACGTAACTTGAGACGGAGCTCAAGAACTGGGGCATCGTCAGAGGAGCTCAGGAACCTGGGGGCGGGGAAGGTACGTCAGCCTCAGGAACCTGGGGAAGGACGCATTGAGAGGCTCAGGAACCTGGGGGCGGGGAAGGTACGTCACTTGAGACGGGAGCTCAGGAACCTGGGGGCGGGGAAGGTACGTCACTTGAGACGGGAGCTCAGGAACCTGGGGAAGGAAGGTACGTCACTTGAGACGGGAGCTCAGGAACCTGGGGGCGGGGAAGAGTCTATCATAAAATTTTGAGTAACTGAGATAGTGAACACTGTGTGTTGAGGGTGCCTGAGAAGTGGAGCTCAGCAGAGCACTGGTGGAGTGGGCATGAGAAGTGGAGCTCAGCAGAGCACTGTGTGTTGAGTGGTGCATGAGGAAGTGGAGCTCAGCAGAGCACTTGTGTTGAGTGGTGCATGAGGAAGTGCAGCTCAGCAGAGCACTGTGTTGAGTGGTGCATGAGGAAGTGCAGCTCAGCAGAGCACGGTGTGTTGAGGGTTCTGCTGTAATTTGTTGTGTTTGTATTGCGCAACCAAGTGCGGCTCTTGAGGCTTGTATAGAGGAATTTCTTTATACAGAAGTTGATGTTTTGGAAAGCCGGAAGTTGATGTTTCCGGTTGATTGCACTAATGTAATGAACTGTTTAATGTAGCCCCATTGTAGATGCTAATGTATCAACAAGCTTTATGTGCAATAAAACGTATTTGTTAGATAATAAAAAAAATTGTTACACGTGTTTTAATAAAACTGTTTAAAAAATGAGTAATATGAAACTGGGAAAAGTGACAGTTGTTTTATACAAATGTCCTCATATTATATATTTTTGAAAATGTGATTAGGCAGTGTTGAGGCGGTGTGATGAGCCAGTGTTGAGCGGTTGATGAGCCAGTGTTGAGGCGGTGTGATGAGCCAGTGTTGAGGCGGTGTGATGAGCCAGTGTTGAGGCGGTGTGATGAGCCAGTGTTGAGGCGGTGTGATGAGCCAGTGTTGAGGCGGTGTGATGAGCCAGTGTTGAGGCGGTGTGATGAGCCAGTGTTGAGGCGGTGTGATGAGCCAGTGTTGAGGCGGTGTGATGAGCCAGTGTTGACCGTCAAGGTTAATATCATCACACACTTGACACTTCTCACCCAGACTCACCTCATGCTCGCTAAGCTTTCTTTTAGTGACAAATAATGCTAGGCACTCACTCCAAGACTTTATTTAATAATATGCAATACTATTATATTACTCATCACACACTTTCACCATCATTCACTCCATCACTGTCTTGCCAGAGGCGCGCCTACACTACAGTTATAAAACTGCAACATCAACACTCCTCCTTCAGAGTGCAGACACTGTACTTCTGACTTCCTGGACCCAAGTCCGGCTTGCCAGTTTCCATGAATCCCTTCATAAATGTTACCTTGCTCACAAACCATTCGTCTCACGCACGCGTGCTGGAAGTCCAAGCCCCTCGCACACAAAACCTCTTTTAACCCCTCCCTCCAACCTTTCCTAGGCCGACCCCTACCCCGCCTTCCTTCCACTACAGATATGTACGCTCTCCAAGTCATTCTATTTTGTTCCATCCTCTCTCTCTAAATGTCCAAACCACCTCAACAGCTCGCCCCAAACTAAGGAGTCTCTGCATTATATACACACCACATTGCCCTCAGACATGACATCTCCACTGCCTCCAGCCTTCTCCTTGTTGTAACATTCACCACCCATGTCTCACACCCATATAAGAGCGTTGGTATATCTATACTCTCATACATTCCTCTCTTTGATTCTGTGGATAACGTTCTTTGTCTCCACAGACTCCTCAGTGCACCACTCACCTTTTCCCCCCTTATCAATTCAATGATTCACTTCCATATTCATAGACTCATCTGTTGACATGTCCACTCCTAAATATCTGAATACATTCACTTCTTCCATACTCCCTTTAGTCTGATATCCAGTCTTTCATAACCTAAATTTTTTATCTTCATCACCCTACTCTTTCCTATATTCACTTTCAATTTCATTTTTTTACACACCCTACCAAATTCATCCACCAACCTCTGCAACTTCTCTTCAGAATCTCCCAAAAGCACAGTGTCATCAGCAAAAAGCAACTGTGACAACTCCCACTTTGTGTTAGATTCTTTATCTTTTAACCCCACACCTCTTGCTAACACCCGAACATTCACTTCTCTTACAACTCCATCTATAAATATATTGAACAACCACGGTGACATCACACATCCCTGTCTAAGGCCTACTTTTACTGGGAAATAATCTCCCACATCCTACATGCTTTGACCTGAGACTCACTATCCTCGTAAAAAACTCTTCACTGCTTTCAGTAACCTACCTCCTATTCCATACATCTGCAACATCTGCCACATTGCACCCCTACCTACCATATAATGCGCCTTTCCAAATCCATAAATGCAGCAAAAACCTCTTTACCTTTATCTAAATACTGTATGTATATATTAGTGCCGAATACGTAATACTTGCTATTTTGGCTTAAATAGCAACGCTCTTCTTGCCGAATAACGAAAAAATATATTTCATTGTGTTTGTTTATTCTTAAATTATTATAAACTCATAAAATATATTTAGTTAGATTAGGCTAAATTAAATTGCGCTTGTTATAATAAGGTTATGTAAGTTTCCTAAGGTACTTTTGGTACAAAATCATTAATTTTTATAACAAATGAAAAAAATATATCTAAATGTATAAGAGAAAAATTTAGAAAAGACTTAATTTTAAATGAGTTCTTACTAACTGACCAGTTTTACCTATTCGGACGACATATATATATATATATATATATATAGTATATATATATATATATATATAATATATATATATATATATATATATATATATATATATATATATATATATATATATATATATATATATATATATATATATATATATATATATATATAAATATATATATATAATATATATTATATAAATATATATATATATATATATATATATATAGTATATAAATATATATATATATATATTATATAAATATATATATATATATATATATATATTATAGTATATAAATATATATATATATATATATATATAGTATATAAATATATATATATATATAGTATATAAATATATATATATATATATATATATATATAAATATATATAAATATATATATATAAATATATATAATATATATATATATATATAATATATATATATATATATATATAATATATATATATATATATATATATATATATATATATATATATATATATATATATATATATATTGAGAAGCCTAGAGAACAAATGGATTTGACAGTTAAAAATAGGAGAGGAGAGTTATTAAATGGAGAGTTTGAGGTATCGGGAAGATGGAGGGAATATTTTGATGAGTTGTTAAATGTTGATGAAGACAGGGAAGCTGTGATTTCGTGTGTAGGGCAAGGAAGAATAACATCTTTTATTAGTGTGGACGAGCCAGTTGTGGGTGTAGGGAAGTTCGTGAGGCAGTGGGTAGAATGAAAGGGGTAAGGCAGCTGGGATTGATGGGATAAAGATAGAAATGTTAAAAGCAGGTGGGGATATAATTTTGGAGTGGTTGGTGCTATTATTTAATAAATGTATGGAAGAGGGTAAGGTACCTAGGGATTGGCAGAGAGCGTGTATTGTTCCTTTGTATAAAGGCAAAGGGGACAAAAGAGAGTGCAAAAATTATAGGGAATAAGTCTGTTGAGTGTACCTGGTAAAGTGTATGGTAGAGTTATTATTGAAAGAATTAAGAGTAAAACAGAAAGCAGGATAGCAGATGAACAAGGGGCTTTAGGAAAGGTAGGGGTGTGTAGACCAAGTGTTTACAGTGAAACATATAGGTGAACAGTATTTGGATAAGGGTAAAGATGTTTTTGTGGCATTTATGGATTTGGAAAAGGCGTATGATAGGGTAGATAGGGGGCAATGTGGCAGATGTTGCAGGTGTATGGAATAGGAGGAAGGTTACTGAAAGCAGTGAAGAATTTTTATGAGGATAGTGAGGCTCAGGTTAGAGTGTGTAGGAGGGAAGGGGACTATTTCCCAGTAAAAGTAGGCCTTAGACAAGGATGTGTGATGTCACCGTGGTTGTTCAATATATTTATAGATGGGGTTGTAAGAGAAGTGAATGCGAGGGTCTTGGCAAGAGGTGTTGGGCTAAAAGATAAAGAAGCAAATACAAAGTGGGAGTTGTCACAGTTGCTTTTTGCTGATGACACTGTGCTTTTGGGAGATTCTGAAGAGAAGCTGCAGAGGTTGGTGGATGAATTTGGTAGGGTGTGTAAAAGAAGAAAATTGAAAGTGAATATAGGAAAGAGTAAAGTGATGAGGATAACAAAAAGAATAGGTGACGAAAGATTGGATATCAGATTGGAGGAGAGAGTATGGAGGAGGTGAATGTATTCAGATATTTGGGAGTGGACATGTCGGCGGATGGGTCTATGAAGGATGAGGTGAATCATAGAATTGATGAGGGAAAAGGGTGAGTGGAGCACTTCGGAGTCTGTGGAGACAAAGAACCTTGTCCATGGAAGTAAAGAGGGGAATGTATGAGAGTATAGTTATACCAACGCTCTTATATGGGTGTGAAGCATGGGTGATGAATGTTGCAACGAGGAGAAGACTGGAGGCAGTGGAGATGTCATGTCTGAGGTCAATGTGTGGTGTGAATATAATGCAGAGAATTCGGAGTTTGGAAATTAGGAGGAGGTGCGGGATTACCAAAACGATTGTCCAGAGAGCTGAGGAGGGGTTGTTGAGGTGGTTTGGACATGTAGAGAGAATGGAACGAGACAGAGTGACTTCGAGAGTGTATAAATCTGTAGTGGAGGGAAGGCGGGGTAGGGGTCGGCCTAGGAAAAGTTGGAGGGAGGGGTAAAGGAAGTTTTGTGTGCGAGGGCTTGGACTTCCAGCAAGCATGTGTGAGCGTATTTGATAGGAGTGAATGGAGGCATATGGTTTTTAATACTTGACGTGCTGTTGGAGTGTGAGCAAAGTAACATTTATGAAGGGATTCAGGGAAACCGGCAGGCCGGACTTGAGTTCTGGAGATGGGAAGTACAGTGCCGGCACTCTGAAGGAGGGTGTTAATGTTGCAGTTTTATAACTGTAGTGTAAAGCACCCTTCTGGCAAGACAGTGATGGAGTGAATGATGATGAAAGTTTTTCTTTTTCGGGCCACCCTGCCTTGGTGGGAATCGGCCGATGTGTTAATAAAATAAATAAATATATATGTATATGTATAACGTGGGAGGACACCCTATCAGACTAGAGCAGGTGAAACTTCAGCTCATAAACACTCCAGCTGGGACAGCCTCGTAATGGAATATGCTGCTGCAGGTGTGCTAGCAGGCGCAAGTTCTGCTAATGTTAGACGCCCCACTCGGGCGTCTAACAGTTCCCATCTCCACGTGTGGCACACGTCTTGCACCCGAAGACCCTTTGTATGGCAGTGGATCTCTGGCTTGCTGCTCCAGTTCACATTGAGTACAAGTGTATTTGTGGTAAAGTGGTAGTCAGCCAGTACGGTCTGAACTGTTTATGTTTCAAAAGTTGCCATGTTAGTCTTCCTGGTTGCCCTAGTTCAGCTCGAATAATAAGTCTTAAGGAGGTACCAACTATGCCTGATCAGGTTGGGCACAGCCCTGTGCCCAGCCCAGAGAAAATCTCTATCTTGATTACTAGCACATCGGATGTACCCGCCCGCCACCCTCACGGGATCATCCCGCCCGCCACCCTCACGGGATCATCCCGCCCGCCACCCTCACGGGATCATCCCGCCCGCCACCCTCACGGGATCATCCCGCCCGCCACCCTCACGGGATCATCCCGCCCGCCACCCTCACGGGATCATCCCGCCCGCCACCCTCACGGGATCATCCCGCCCGCCACCCTCACGGGATCATCCCGCCCGCCACCCTCACGGGATCATCCCGCCCGCCACCCTCACGTATGCGTAAGGGTCATCCCGCCCGCCACCTCACGGATCATCCGCCGCCACCTCCGGGATCATCCGCCCGCCACCCTCACGGATCATCCGCCCGCCACCTCACGGGGTCATCCCTGCCCGCCACCCTCACGGATTGGGCCACCCTGTCCCGCCCGACACCTCATCGGGATCATCCGCCCGCCACCCTCACGGGATCATCCCGCCCGCCACCCTCACGGGATCATCCCGCCCGCCACCCTCACGGGATCATCCCGCCCGCCACCCTCACGGGATCATCCGCCCGCCACCCTCACGGGATCATCCCGCCCGCCACCCTCACGGGATCATCCCGCCCGCCACCCTCACGGGATCATCCCGCCCGCCACCCTCACGGGATCATCCCGCCCGCCACCTACTCACGGCGATCATCACGCCCGCCACCCTCACGGGATCATCCCGCCCGCCACCCTCACGGGATCATCCCGCCCGCCACCCTCACGGGATCATCCCGCCCGCCACCCTCACGGGATCATCCCGCCCGCCACCCTCACGGGATCATCCGCCCGCCACCCTCACGGGATCATCCCGCCCGCCCCCTCACGGGATCATCCGCCCGCCACCCTCACGGGATCATCCCGCCCGCCACCCTCACGGGATCATCCCGCCCGCCACCCTCACGGGATCATCCCGCCCGCCACCCTCACGGGATCATCCCGCCCGCCACCCTCACGGGATCATCCCGCCCGCCACCCTCACGGGATCATATTATATCCCTGGAAGAATGAAAGATTGCTGGTGTGGGACTACTAGTGCATCTACCCTGCCGATACCTACATTCTTTATAGTGCTGGTCGGCAGGGAGGTGCTGGTCGGCAGGGCGGTGCTGGTCGGCAGGGCGGTGCTGGTCGGCAGGGCGGTGCTGGTCGGCAGGGCGGTGCTGGTCGGCAGGGCGGTGCTGGTCGGCAGGGCGGTGCTGGTCAGCAGGGCGGTGCTGGTCGGCAGGGCGGTGCTGGTCGGCAGGGCGGTGCTGGTCGGCAGGGCGGTGCTGGTCGGCAGGGCGGTGCTGGTCGGCAGGGCGGTGCTGGTCGGCAGGGCGGTGCTGGTCGGCAGGGCGGTGCTGGTCGGCAGGGCGGTGCTGGTCGGCAGGGCGGTGCTGGTCGGCAGGGCGGTGCTGGTCGGCAGGGCGGTGCTGGTCAGCAGGGCGGTGCTGGTCGGCAGGGCGGTGCTGGTCGGCAGGGCGGTGTTGGTCGGCAGGGCGGTGCTGGTCGGCAGGGCGGTGCTGGTCGGCAGGGCGGTGCTGGTCGGCAGGGCGGTGCTGGTCAGCAGGGCGGTGCTGGTCAGCAGGGCGGTGCTGGTCAGCAGGGCGGTGCTGGTCGGCAGGGCGGTGCTGGTCAGCAGGGCGGTGCTGGTCGGCAGGGCGGTGCTGGTCGGCAGGGCGGTGCTGGTCGGCAGGGCGGTGCTGGTCGGCAGGGCGGTGCTGGTCAGCAGGGCGGTGCTGGTCGGCAGGGCGGTGCTGGTCGGCTAGGGCGGTGCTGGTCAGCAGGGCGGTGCTGGTCAGCAGGGCGGTGCTGGTCAGCAGGGACGGTGCTGGTCGGCTTAGGGCGGTGCTGGTCAGCAGGGCGGTGCTGGTCGGCAGGGCGGTGCTGGTCGGCAGGGCGGTGCTGGTCAGCGGAGCGGTGCTGGTCGGCAGGGCGGTGCTGGTCGGCAGGGCGGTGCTGGTCGGCAGGGCGGTGCTGGTCGGCAGGGCGGTGCTGGTCAGCAGGGCGGTGCTGGTCAGCAGGGAAGATCACAATCTCAACATGTACACGGATTTTGTCCATCATTACAACTCCGTTCTGATAGGATCAGAAACCCTTGGCTCCTGAGGAAAACATGTCAGTTTCAGTGAAACCACCAGAGACCCGAGGGCTGCCGCCTTTCATTTCCAGTGCATCAGTGTGGCGATCCAGAGAGGGAACGTCTGCTGCATCTTGGGTTACCGACCTGCGTCGAGGAGCGCCACAATTTAGTCCTTCTCCATATATTTTGCAATTCCACATGTATGCAAATTTCTGTACTCATATATACGTAATCAAGCAGACAATCTTAACACTGCATCACCATGTTTCTTGTTCTGCACACCTTATCAAATGTTTTATGTATCATTCAAATAAAGATTTTAAATACATAATATATATATAATATATATATATATATATATATATATATATATATATATATATATATATATATATATATATATATATATATATATATATATATATATATATATATATAGGAGAGAGAGAGAGAGAGAGAGAGAGAGAGAGAAGAGAGAGAGAGAGAGAGAGAGAGAGAGAGAGAGAGAGAGAGATCATGCCGAATAGGTAAAACTGGTCAATTAACAAGAACTCATTTAAAATTAAGTTTTCAAAAATTTTCTCTTATACGTTTAAAGATTTTTATCATTTATGTTAATGTAAAAATTAATAATTTTGTACCAAAAGAACCTTATAAAAATTACCTAACCTTATTATAACAAGCCTAATCCAACTAAATATATTTTAGATACATTTACAATAATTTAATAATAAAAAAACACACTATGAAATATATTTTTTTCGTTAGGTTCAGAATATTTTTTGAGAAATTATTGCATACACAAATTTTCGCTCGTCTTATTCAGCAAGAAGATCGTTGCTATTTAAGCCAAAATAACAAGTTTTACCTATTCGGCATGACACATACACACACACATACACACACACACACACACACACACACACACACACACACACACACACACACACACACATGGGCGACTGGCAAACCTAAGATTAGCGTTCCGTTACCTAAACAAGGAATCGTTCAAGACACTGTACACCGTGTACGTCAGGCCCATACTAGAATATGCAGCACCAGTCTGGAACCCACACCTGGTCAAGCACGTCAAGAAACTAGAGAAAGTGCAAAGGTTTGCGACAAGGTTAGTTCCACAACTCAGGAGTCTGTCCTATGAAGAAAGGCTGAGGGAAATAGGACTAACAACACTGGAGGAAAGAAGGGTCAGAGGAGACATGATAACGACATACAAAATACTGCGGGGAATCGACAAGGTAGACAGGGACAGGATGTTCCAGAGAGGGAACACAGAAACAAGGGGACACAACTGGAAGCTGAAGACTCAGATTAGTCAAAGGGATGTTAGGAAGCATTTCTTCAGCCACAGGGTAGTCAGGAAGTGGAATAGTCTAGAGAAAGATATAGTGGAGGCAGGAACCATACATAGTTTTAAGACGAGGTATGATAAAGCTCATAGAGCAGGGAGAGCAGAGACCCAGTAGCAGACAGCGAAGAGGCGGGGCCAGGAGCTGAGTCTCGACCCCTGCAACCACAATTAGGTGAGTACAATTAGGTGAGTACACACAGGATACAGGATACTAACACCACATGAGAGGGATATAGATAAAGCAGCCAGGGACAAGAAGGGCTCCACAGAAGCAAAGCATGAGGGCACAGTAACAACACATGAGAGGGTAGTCAAAGCCGCAGATGCACTAAACGCAGAGGCCCCAACAATATACAGAGGAACACAGGGGCTACAACCATGACAGAACCGGAAGATGCTAATGCATCTCTGATGAGGCAAAGGAAGACACAGTGGGAGGAGGAAAGGGAGAAGTCAATCTTTATCTACGGCCTTAAGGAAGTCGAAGGGGTCACCCATGACAGAAGGAAACAGGAGGAGAAGGAAAGGATTATAGGTATTATGCTAGCAACAGGGGGAGACACGTCCCAGGTGACAAATTTTCGGAGAATCGGGTGGTACACAAGGGGAAGAAATCGGCCCTTCAAAGTAATCTTCAATGCAGAATCAGCCCATACCATGATCCTGCAAGAGAAAGCACGGCTGAGGGCGACTCAGGAGTACCACGATGTATACCTAGATCGGGACAGAACGTAGGAAGAAAGGGAGGCCCAAAAGGAGAGGATAAGAAAGCAAAGGGAGGAGAGAGAGGAGGAGACAGCGAGGTACAGGGGGCACCAGGCCCAAGCAGAAGGACAACCACACCCACCGGAAGCACTCACGGAGGGCCTCAAACCACAGCAACCCAACGGCAACCATATAGTTTAACATCGCACACACACATCATTTCCCCTGTCCCCACCCCAGCAACCCAAAACCCATCATCACCACTACCCCACTCCATCACAAACCCCACCCAATCAGCCCACACTCCAACCATACAACCCCCCCAACCCATGCAACAACCCTCTATGGGAACCCTGCCCACACCCCCATCCCGCCAAGATCCCCCCAGGGCCACAGTATTGGAAACGAGGCTGAAGGTTTGGTACACAAATGCAGATGGAATCACGAATAAGTATGAAGAGTGGAATGAAAGAATAGGTGAAATGTCCCCAGACATCATAGCAGTCACAGAAACTAAACTAAATGAGGCAATATCAGACAATCTTCCCACAAGGATATCAGATCCTGAGGAAAGATAGAAGGAGCAGGGGGGGAGGAGGGGTCGCACTGCTCGTAAGGAGTCATTGGAGATTTGAGGAAATGGCAGGAATGGAGGTGTGTAGAGAAAGGGACTTTATAGTAGGTACCATCTAGTCTGGGGAGCACAAGATAGTCATTGCAGTGATGTATAACCCACCACAAAACTGCAGGAGGCCAGGAGAGGAATATGATGAGAACAACAGAGCAATGGTGGACACCCTGGCGGAGGTGGCAAGAAAAGCGCACATGAGCAGAGCGAAGTTACTGGTCATGGGCGATTTCAACCAAAAAGAGATCGACTGGGAGAACCAAGAACTACGTGGGGGTCCAGAAACTTGGAGAGCCAAGATGATGGACGTGGTACTGGAAAACCTGATGCACCAACATGTCAGGGACACGACCAGAGATAGAGGAGAGGAGAGGACGAACCAGCAAGGCTGGACCTTGTATTCACCCTGAATAGCTCAGATATCGAGGACATAACACACGAGAGCCCTCTGTGAGCCAGTGACCATATGGTGCTGAGCTTTGAGTACATAGTAGAGCTACAGGTGGAGAGGGAAAACGGTGCTGAAAGAGGCATACGAGACTATAAAAGAGGGGACTACACGGGTATGAGGAATTTCCTGCAGGAGGTTCTGTGGGAAAGGGAAATGGAAGGACAGTCAGTAAATGAAATGATGGAATACGTAGCGACAAAGTGCAAGGAGGCAGAGGAACGGTTTATACCCAAAGGAAAAAGAATAAATGGGAAGACAAGAAAGAGCCCCTGGTTTACCCAAAGATGCAGGGAGGCAAAGACTCAGAGTACCAGAGAATGGAAAAGGTACAGAAGGCAAAGAACCCAAGCAAACAAGGATATTAGTCGAAGAGCTAGAAACGAGTATGCACAGGTACTGAGGGAGGCCCAGAAACAGTACGAAAACGACATAGCATCGAAAGTCAAGTCTGACCCGAAACTGATGTACAGCCACATCAGAATTAAGACAACAGTAAAGGACCAGGTGATAAGGCTGAGGAAGGAAGATGGGGAACTCACAAGTAATGATCAAGAGGTATGTGAGGAGCTCAACTCGAGGTTTAGGGAAGTATTTACAGTAGAGGAAGGAAGTCAGTTGGGTAGACAGGACAGGGTGCATCACCAACAAGGGATGTATCGAGTGCTGGAGGGCACACACACATCTGAGGGGAAGGTGAAGCAGTTACTCAGTGACCTTGATACCTCAAAGGCGATGGGTCTGGACAATATCTCACCATGGGTCCTTCGGGAAGGAGCTGAGGTTCTGAGTGTGCCACTTACCATAATTTTCAACACATCCCTTGAAACTGGGCAGCTACCTGAGATATGGAAAAAGGCCAATGTAGTCCCCATCTTTAAAAAAGGAGACAGAAAAGAGGCACTAAACTACAGACCGGTGTCACTTACATGTATAGTGTGCAAAGTCTTGGAGAAAATCATCAGGAAAAGAATGGTGGAGCATCTGGAGCAGAACAGGATAATCAACGCCAGACAGCACGGATTCAGGGAAGGCAAATCCTGTGTAACAAACCTCCTGGAGTTCTATGATAAAGTAACAGAGGTAAGGCAAGAGAGAGAAGGGTGGGTTGACTGCATTTTCTTGGACTGCAGGAAGGCCTTTGACACAGTTCCTCACATGAGATTAGTAAAGAAGATTGAAGACCAAGCGTGTATAACAGAAAGGGCACTGGAATGGATCAGGGAATACCTCACAGGGAGACAACAACGGGTCATGGTGCGTGATGAGGTATCACAGTGGGCGCCTGTGACGAGCGGTGTACCGCAGGGATCAGTAATAGGACCAGTGCTATTCTTGCTATATGTGAATAACATGACGGACGGGATAGACTCAGAAGTGTCTCGTTTCGCAGATGATGTGAAATTAATGAGGAGAATCACATCGGATGAAGACCAAGCAGGACTTCAAAGAGACCTGGACAAGCTTGACATCTGGTCTAGCAACTGGCTTCTCGAATTTAACCCCACCAAATGCAAAGTCATGAAGATCGGAGAAGGGCAAAGAAGACCGCTGACAGAGTACAGGCTAGGTGGACAAAGGCTACAAACCTCATCAAAAGAGAAAGACCTTGGGGTGAGTATAACACCAAGCACGTCTCCAGAAACACACATCAACCAGATAACCGCGGCAGCATATGGGCGACTGGCAAACCTAAGATTAGCGTTCTGTTACCTTAACAAGGAATCGTTCAAGACACTGTACACCGTGTACGTCAGGCCCATACTAGAGTATGCAGGACTAGTCTGGAACCCACACCTGGTCAAGCACGTCAAGAAATTAGAGAAAGTGCAAAGGTTTGCGACAAGGCTAGTTCCACAACTCAGGGGACTGCCCTATGAAGAAAGGTTGAGGGAAATAGGACTAACAACACTGGAGGACAGAAGGGTTCGAGGAGACATGATAACGACATACAAAATACTGCGGGGAATCGACAAGGTAGCTAGTGACAGGATGTTCCAGAGAGGAAACACAGAAACAAGGGGACACAACTGGAAGCTAAAGACTCAGATGAGTCAGAGGGATGTTAGGAAGCAATTCTTCAGCCATAGAGTAGTTAGGAAGTGGAATAGTTTAGCGAACGATATAGTGGAGGCGGGAACCATACATACATGGAGCAGGGAGAGCAGAGACCCAGTAGCGGACAGTGCAGAGGCGGGGCCAGGAGCTGAGTCTCGACCCCTGCAACCACAATTAGGTGAGTACAATTAGGTGAGTACACACACACACACACATATATATATATATATATATATATATATATATATATATATATATATATATATATATGCATCCATAAGTGATTTTAAAGCAAAGAACATGGTGACCAGCAGAGGGTGGAGCCAGGACTCACGTCAGCCTCAAGAGAAGCAGGACAGACCACTGACGCCTTAGACAACCAGAACACCTCGGCACAATAATGGTAGGCAATGATAGCAATGTTTTCCCTAGCGCTGGCCATGGTAACGCCGGCCACGGTAACGCCGGCCACGGTAACGCCGGCCACGGTAACGGGAAGTGAATGAAATTTATCCCGTACCTTAAGGCTTTTGTAGGGTATATCATATGAGGAGATTAAAGGAGTTATACTTGATAACATTAGAGGAAAGGATTACAGGCGATATAATAACGTACAAAATACTGAGAGTAATTAACAGAGTGGACTGGGCTAGACTATTCGAGAGACGGGAATAAAAATCACGAGGGCACAACTCGAAGTTGAAAATACAGATTAGTCTCAGGGATGTTAGGAAGTATTTATTCTGTCTTAGCCAAGAAGAACGACCTGGACAGTGGAGTGGTAGAGGCAGGAAGAGATACGATCGGGCCCTAGAAACTTGGTGTGAACCCAGTAGCAGCTAGCGAAGAGGCGGGGCCAGGAGCTGAGTCTCGACCCCTGCAACCACAATTAGGTGAGTACACACACGCGCGCACCGCACGCAAATCGACATACGAACCACAGCCCGGCTTATCAGGTACTGACTTTAGGTGCTTGTCCAGTGCCTGCTTGAAGACAGCCAGGGGTCTATTGGTAATCCCCCTTATGTATGCTGGTAGGCAGTTGAACAGTCTTGGGCCATAATATCTTTAATTTCTGCAAGTATACAATGACTTCAACCAAGAAACAATGACAAAATGCCCTTCATTAATGGACTCTTCGCTGAGTAAAATACAATGTTTGCAACATTCACACTGACCAGTATCAACTACTACGTCAACAAGGCAATATGAATATCTTCTTAAACTCAGATCCCACTGAAAATATGACTTATTTAACACCACAAATGGAGTAGAAATTTTAGCAGTAAATTTGGAGTGTGCGTAAGTAGCGTATTAGTATCGGTATCTGCTATATTTATGGTATCGGTGAAAAAAATTGTCGATACAAACCGATATTTTTAAAATATTAATATTAGGTGGGT